>CM076572.1:290193499-290477259 GCA_034641835.2 Pinus albicaulis | reverse complement strand
ATAGGATTTTCGATTTCAAATTGCGGGCAAATGGAGAACAATTTCAAGAATCCGCGACATGGGTTTTTGCAGAATGACCCAAATTGACTTCACCGCGAGAATTTTCCAAAAATTAAATGTGGTTTTAGAGAATTTTTCAGTTCCTTAAATTTCAGTTTTATTAAAAACGTCTTGCAAGTTGTAAATTCCCGGCATAGATAGAAGTATCAAGCATTATTCTGAGTTTCATCAGATATTATTAGTTGGTGAAGGATTTTTTCAAGAATGCAAGCATTGTGTTAAAAAAAGAGGGATAAATTCATGTTACGCACAAATCACTTGACGCATATGACAAGTGAAATCTAGTAAAACAAGCAAAAAAACATGGGCTCATTGTGAAAGAATCAGTCTAGTTTTTAAAAGAAGACTATCGTGGCTACGTTAATAGAAGAGAAGCAGGGAACCTTGGTAATATTTTTTCTTGAGGAGAGTGTTGGACTTATAAGTTCATTCTAAGCCCAGCCATTTGATGTGAGAGGAAGCTAATGACCAGATCAGCTATATCGCCACACTTCTTTTCCAATTTTCCACAGAAAAAATTCTGGCACTGAATATGGAGCTTAATTCCGAAAATCAAGCAAGATGATTGAAACATCAAAGGTCTATTTGGATAATTCATATAACAAATGATTTTAGAATAGGAACAGAACAAAATGATGAATTAAAGAGGCAAAGAGATGAAGTCGTTTATCAAAAGGAACAAATTTTCATGCACAGGATTATCGTTCCAACAAATATCACTAGATTAATGGTCCATGTCATTAGTTTCTCTAATTAATGCTTCCCTGGCATCACAAACTGCTCGAAAGTTATGTGATAGAGTGCCCCCATAGAGTGGTTTATCTTGAACCACTATTTGCATATCGATGTCTACGATGCAATGTGGCATCACTCAGCCCTTTTTCAAGAAACTACTACAGGTGCTCCCATAGGCAGTAATTGGTTTTTAAAAACCATGTGTGAATTTTTCAATATGCATATGAGTACAACAGTGGGACCCAAAATGTATTATTTTTCCTTCTTTGACTTGCAGCAAGGTGTGATTTTATTTTATTTTTATATTATATATTATATATAATATTAAAACTACTTTTTTAAATTTAATTGATTCAAAATTTCCTAAACTACTTCAAGAATTAGTTTTAAAACTGATCATAGTAATTAGGAAGTTAGATTAGATAGCAGATAAAAAGGAGAGGAAGGAGGGTGCAGGGGCTTCCGAGTTTTGGACCTCTGGAGTACAGTAAATTTTGTACTGAATTTTCTAAAAGTTAATGAAAGAAGATCAAGCTTCTTGCACCTGTTGATGTTGATGTGTCTTTCCAGTTTCGTTATATGTTTATTCTTCTGTGAATGAGGTGAAGTAATGTAGCTATAGGTCTCTTTTTACAGTTTTTAAGTAAGTGTTAAATGTCCTTAATGTGCGCTCCTTCACTCCAACTATTTTCCCTCTATAAAGTTCTTTCGAAGATTTAAAGTGATAGATTCTGTTATCGAGCATATCATTTTCAATTTCCATTCCATTTTCTTCCTTCCATTTCAAGTTATATCAGTAGATAATAGCATTGTGAAATCTTTCATTATATCATATCATTAAGGGTTATAAATAATTAATTTCCAAATGTGCTTAACGAAGACCACATGATATCTTAATATTGTGACATACATTTATAAATGTCTCGAGCATTGATTCCTTACCACAGGAAAGGGATTGTTTCTTGAGGTACAACATACTGCACCATCGACTGATCAGTAGGCACCTCTAGAGCAGGCATTTCATCTATCTGAGCATGAGGTTGCACCGTCCGCTGAGCATGCCTCGACTAGTACTAGTATTGATGTGGTACACCAGATATTTGACATTTATATGCAGCTATATTACAGTTGTATATTTTTGACATTATATATATATATATATATATATATATATATATATATATATATATATATGAATTGTATTTTATGTTCATGTTGATGTACTTAATTTACATGTTGGTGTTCATCATTATGTGTATATTGTTAGGTCATGTTAGGTATGTTCATTAAATATGCTTGTAGATAGATGTGTATGTGATAGAAATTTTTTGACATGAGATGCATATTTGATGTTTGTGTTGTGATGACGTTAGACAGTGCTTGTGTTTTATTGCATTATCATGATCATGATGATTAGATGATGTTAGTGAATTTGATTGTGTATTATAGAATATGATGTTTGTATGATGGTTATCATGATCATGATGTTTATTTATAATATTAAATCATGATATTTATTAAATATTATGTCGTGATTGTAATTGAAAATTTAATTTTAATTGTTTGTAAAATTGTAAAATTATAATTGTAATTGGAATTGTAATTTTAATTTTAATTCTAATTCTAATTGTATGTAAAATATTTTTAAAATTGTAATTGTGATTGTTCGTAATTTATTGTGAAATTGTAGTAATTATAATTGTATGTATTGTCATCACTCAATTTTATTAAAATTGTAAAATTTGTAAATTTGTAAAATTCTAAAATTCTAAAAATGTAATTGTAATTTTATGCATCGTGATTGTAATTGTAAATTTAATTGTAATTGTATGTAAAATTGTAAAATTGTAATTGTAATTGTATGTGAAATTGTAAAATTCTAATTCTAATTGTATGCAAAAAATATTTGTAAAATTGTAATTCTAATTGTAATTGTATTGTGAAATGAATGTAATTTTAATTTTAATTTTAATTGTAATTGTAATTGTAATTGCATTGTGAAATTGTAAAATTGTAATTGTAATTGTATGTATTGTCATCATTCAATTTTATTAAAATTTGTAAATTTGTAAATTTGTAAATTAATTGTCAATTTTGAACCATAACTATGGTAAGTAAAATGTATACTGCAAATATTTTTAAATTACCATAATTGCAAAATTGTAAATTTGTATGAATATAAATAATTGTAAAATAATAAATCTAGAATAATATGATTTTTTTTAACATAATAAAGTTTAAAAAATAATGCAACTAAATTCCTGTTTAGAATTATCATTATTTTATGATGATCTTACATACCAAAAATAATATTATACATTTTGAAGATATCATTCACACACATTTAAAGCAATCAAGTAGTTGTATTATTTTAGGAATTGACATAAAAAAATAAGTTGATACAATGCGCCATTATTTTCAAGATCAACATAATTGCAAATTATCAAGTGAAATGTTTTTAACATTAACACAAAGCAAACCAATTAATTCAAAATACATATTATAATGTTTCAAAAAAATAGAGTCTTAGTTATAAGGTTAAGTCCTCTTCTTTATAAAAACCCATCTTAAAAAGTATAAATGATGAAATAACACATGTACCATATCACTCTCGGTTCTCATGATCACCCTCATGATTATCTTCTAGCTCACTTGGCATGATAACACTATTGTTCTAAAAAATATGTTTGATCTAAGGTCGTGTCTTAATACGAACCACCAATCCCTATCCAACACATCTGGGTAAAAAAAAACCTAGTTGCAATGTTTGGGGAAAACATAGGGCTCCTTGGCTTCATCCCACATCTTTCTAGAGTTAATACATATCAGCCTACTATTGTGATCTACCTTTAAATTATTCTGATCAAAGGTGTCCCACCACTTGCACCTAAAAATAACACATTGGAAAGAAGAGAAATCTACTTCATAAATATTGGGAATCTTCCTTAAGTCATATGAAGTGGAAGATGTCATATTGCAGGTCTCTATATTTGCGATCCCGCCAATGTCACAGGCGACGGTACCGAAAAGGTGCCCATTAGGGAAGGATCCTTAAAGAGTCCTACACCAATGTTCTGAAGAGAAGGTGGGGGTCCGTGAAAAAACAAAACGCTTCCAGTTGCCTGGGAATCAAAGGTGAAGAAAGAGAGTTGATCAATGGTTGTGATCCTTCCTTTATGGGGGAAGATGATCATATGAAAGTAAGTAGATACTACCGCAACCATAACGTAAACCCACGGTCTTCCAAGTAATATATTGTAGTCAAGTAGTCCGTCAATGACCTCAACTTCAATATTAACTGATTTTCCCCCTAGTTTTACTTGTAGGCTACCAAATTCCACAAGGCTTATATGTACAACTTTCAAAATCTTTCAACATCATAGGTGATTGTGACAAAGTCGGTGAGCCAAGTGACTTCCAGCAACTTATTGACATGATACAAGTAGATGCACCTTCATCAATGATAATGCAATGAATGAGGCGATTCAAGACATGTACTTGAATCAAGAATTCTAGTTGTGCTGGTAATTGTAGCACATAGACCACGTGATTACAAAATACAAGATTTTAATTCGTCGGATCGATTCCACCAATCACAGAAAACAAAGCCTGCTTCTGGGAGGGACAATTCTAAAAAACCTCAAGCATTGAAATAATAGAAGGTGATTGAGCCAGTTATTCTACTACATTATAATTTTGAGTTGCTAGAGCTCGAGGGTTGAATGTCGATTTATGAACTACTCCCTTTGGTGGATTTCATTGTCGTTGTGAAATGTTACACCATTGATTAAATATATGGATGATTAAGTATTATAATGACGAGATGTGAAATATGATGATATGATATAACAAATTAATCCAAACATCACATTCAAATGCACTAATAAAAATTTAATTGATATGAATACTGTTATAAGATATGTGTCAACTTTTGATGAATAATGAATTTTAAAAAATCACAATAATTGCACTGTCACAGGTCGATGTTTCTAAGAAATACAAAATGAACATCGGTGTGTGTTAGTTACTGTGCACCAGTGCGTTTGTATGATAATGTGCACTGGTGATTTTCAACTAATGCGCATCGCAAAAATACCAATACCAATTAGAACGCTCGGTGTGCTTTATGAAGACTACTACTCAAGCGGTCCGATAAGCGTTGCATGCACGAGGTTGGAAATATTGTCATTGATGACAATGGAGGCGACAAAGACGAACGGACGAAGACGCGGATGCGAATGAGCCAAAAAACAACGGCGGGTAATATGTACGGCGAAGGCGGGCGAGAGGTCGGCGGCGGTAGTATCTAAGGCGAGCGGGCGAGCGAATATAGAGAGGCGAGCCTTTATGAGCGGAGAGCGGAAGGCGACGTTATCACGGCGGTAAAGGCGAGAGGTCAGCGACGAAGCGAGCGAATGCGAGAGGCGATGTGAGCCGTTATTCGAGAATCACTACCCGGTACGGTAGAAACTCTAAAAATAAATTAAAACCGTAACCCGAGTAGGAAGGATACATATATATAATTCCGGGGATCATAACCACCCAGCTGACGATGTATGCATATATATAAATAAATTCAGGAAATCGCTTAACCCGCTGGAGGATACTCTAAAGATGAAACATAAAACTTATATATATATGCAGCGCCTTATACACAAAGGTTCAAAGCATATATATATATAAATTTGTAATGGATCACTTTAATGGATGAAGAACCGAAGGTATCAAAGCCTTATATGGTGTGACCCTTTCCCAATCGCATTGGAGATTATAAGGGCAGCGGAACATATAAACAGAAAATTGCGATTGCGATGAAGCCCGGACTCGATGGGTTTATAAAACATAATGGATATGTGTCGGAACATGCAACCAAAGAATTGCGATTGCGATGAAGCCCAGATCATATAAACAAAGGTTCAAAACATAAATATATATATTTATAAGTGGAGCGCTTTATGATAACCAAAGTACCACAAGGTGGGACCAAATCGCATCGGAGAAAAACAAAGCAACGGAACATGCAAACAGGAAGTTGCAATTGCGATTGGCAAAGCCGGACGCGATAGTCGTATAAACTCCATCATATAAAATATAGTCGGGTCTGCACATTGATCGCATCGGAGAAAAACTAGCAGCAGATCACTTGCAAATAAAAGTTGCAATTGTGATTAATCGCATCGCATGAGGTCAATCACATCGGAGTTAAGCAGGGCACCGGAACATGCAAATAGAATTTGCGATTGCAATTAATCGCATCGCATAAGAGTAATCGCAATCGGAGTTATGCAAGGCATCGAAACATGCAAATGGAGTTTTCAATTGCGATTAATCACATTGCATCAGAGTAATCACAATCGGAGCTTCGGAGCACTGGAATATTGGTACATTCAAATGGAAATTGCGATTGCGATCAATTGCAATTGGAAGAAGTCAAGGAGTAGTGTATATCATCGGAAAGCATGGCAAGTGGGCCTAGATATATGATATTCCATTGATTAAATGGAATCGAACCCTTATACCAATGGTTATAATGCTTGATTCGAGGAATATGGATACATGGTGATACTATTTATATATTGTGCTAAAGTCGAAATTTATAGAAAATGAGATGCGTGCTGGGCATTTGCCAAAGTAAATTCATGGGTCTTTACTTTTCGATTGGAGAACATATATATATATATATATATATATATAAGCATATATCTATGTTGTGTGGGCCTATCGCATCGGCACGAAGGCTGAGCAGTGGAACATACCAATGAAACTTGCGATTGCGATTAATCACATCGCAACTATCGCAGAAGACCTAATCGCAATTGGAGATTTGTGAAGGCAATGTTATATCTATATATATATATATATATATATATATATATATAAAGTTGTTGCGATTATATTGAAAAGTGTCGCGTGGTCTGTAGACTGACGGGCCTCGGCTTAAGGTGGAGGGCGATTATTAATATGATACAATTGCGATGTGTGCAATTGTATCGGGCCATAAAACAAAGGCCGTGGTGTATGTATGTTCCCTTTGCGGAACTCACCACATCAACAAGACACTTGCTGTATGAAAAGCATTGGAATTTGCCCAGATTTAAAGTCAGCAGTTACATATATATATATACAAAATGCACTGATATAAAAAGCACAGTTACATGTATGCAGTAGTTACACCACAGCAGAGGACAGAAGAGAAAACAGAGCTGAAAAGAGACAAAACACAGTCACAGAAAAGACAGACAAAGTTAAAGAAAAGACAAATGCGCAGCGAGCCAAAAGACTAAATGAGTTGAGCTGGAGTTCTCATTGTAATTTGATTGTAAATGTTTTAATTGATTTTTATTGTTTGTGATGCATTGGAAAGTCTCTGGAAGAGAACAAATATCCCACTGTAATGTTAAATTGATACCTACAGTTATATTTATTGAATGAGCAGATAAAAGGAATGAGAAGACAGAAGCCAAAGAGTCATGACTGTTCACTCCAAATTATTTGTGAAATACAAACAGTCATGTGAGGAACTCTATATATAATATCAACTGGATATGTATAAGAGAGGTTAGAGAGAGTAAATATAGAGAAGGCAGAGTATAGAAGAGTGAGGCAAAGAAGATTAAGAAAAGAAAAGCAGAAAGAAAAGCTACAGAACAGAGTTGATATCTGAGGTAAATCAGCAAACATTCAGTTTGATAAATTGAGGAAGTTGGAGCTTCCCTATCAAGTTGCAGCTTGATAGCTGTCAGTTGTAGCTGACTGAGGTTGGAGCCTCCTGTAGGTTGGTGCCTGCAGAAAATTGAAGGGATTTGGTGCTTCCTTGCAAGTTTTAGCTTGCAGAATTGAGGTTGGAGCCTCCTGTAGGTTGGTGCCTGCAGAAAAACAGTGGTGAGAGGGAGTTGGAGCTTGCCTTTGCATCACAACAATAATAAGATGTGGTTTTCTCCCTTTATGGGTTTCCACTTACATCTGCTGTCTCTATGTGTGTTTCTTATGTGTTGATGTGATTCTTTCAATCTGCTTAATTGTTTGCTGCTCTCAACATAAGTATGGTGTCACACTAATTTAATATTGGCTACAACATTTTAAGACTGTTCACATATTAAGCTGTAAATAAGTTTGGTGAAAATTTAAAAAAATCTTATGTATTTATTAAACTGATTCACCCCCCCCCCCCTCTCAGTTTAATTAAAGATTCAACAATTGGTATTAGAGCGGGTTCCTTTGTACCAGTTTAACAACTGAAAGGAAATTCAAGGTTCTCATGATGGATAGTAAAGAAGGATGCTCAACCAATAAAGCCCCTTTCTTTACGAGTGCAAATTATGCCTTCTAGAAAATTAGAATGAGGACATACATAATGTCTCTAGGAATAGAAATTTGGGATGCTGTGGAATTAGGATATACCCCGAAGGAAACTGTCTCAGAGAAAGAAGCCAAACAAGACTTTGTAGCTAATGCAAAATCCATGAATGCCTTATTAAATGGATTGTGTGAAGCAGAGTTTATCAAAGTAATGCACAAAAACATTGCCAAAGAAATGTGGGATACTCTGGAGAATATCCATGAGGGAGACAAGAAGGTAAAGACTGCTAAACTTCAAGTCTATAGAGCCCAGTTTGAGAACTTAACAATGAATGATGATGAAGATATAGCTAACTTCTTTCTAAGGGTTGCAGAAATAGTAAATAACATGAAGGCTCTAGGAGAAAACATAAAAGAAGTTGTAATTGTACAAAAGATTCTAAGATCTCTTCCACCCAGGTTTAATCCCAAGGTGTCTGCTATAGAAGAAAAAACTAATTGGGAGACCTTGACCATGAACCAACTACTTGGAAATCTAACAGCATATGAAATGAGGCTCCCACAGAAGAAGCCAAGTTCGAGGGAGGCTGCCTTTAAAACAGAAAAGAAGAAAGAAGAAGAGGAAGACATATGCTCTTGTTCGGATGAAGAAGAAGCAAAATTTGTCAAGAAACTGGATAGAGGTTCAGGTAAATACAAAGGTAAACTTCCTTTCAAATGCTTTAACTGTGGAAGAGTTGGACACTATGCTGCTAAGTGTCCTCACAAGAAAGTAAGGAATCAGGCTCAAGAGTCAGAGAAAAATACATCTAAGAACTGGCAGAAAGGAAAGAAGTTCAACAGAAAATCCTTCTATGCCCAAGAAGACAACAGTACATCTGAAGATCTAGATGAACTCTCAAGTGAAGATGGAACCTCTGAATTTTTATTGATGGCTATAGAAGAACTTGAAGGTCTCCTGCTAGAAGATGAAGAAGAAGAAGGTGAAGTCGACCTTGAGGGGGAGCTAAGAAGTGCTCTAGAAGAGATTGATAGACTCAAGCTGAAATGCAGAAAACAAAAGGAAATTTTCCTCAAGTTTGTACGAGAAGAACAGAATTCAGAAGTCTTCATGCAACTGAAGGTAGAACTTGAAGAAGCCAAGAAGATAGAAGACATGTTACTTCAGCAAATCAAGGATAAAACCCGAGAACAAGAGAAGCTGGAAGAAGTAGTATGTCTCAGGAAGAAACTAGAAAATGCTCAAAGGAAAGTGGTTATAAGCTCTTCTCAAACAACAAGCTCTAGTAAGTTGAAAGAAATTCTGGATGCTCAAATATCTCCTATGATAAAAACTGGAATAGGCTATGAAGGAGAATCAAGTAAAAGAAAAGAAAAAGAAAATAGAGGGATTATTTTTGTAAAAGCAAAGAAGAATGATGAAGCAGCTCAAAAAATTCCTACAAAAGAAGAAACCTGTAATGAGGAAGACAGAGATCAAAAGAAACCTCTAATAACAAAGAAGGCAATAAATACTAAGACAACAGAGAAAGGGACATATGTCTCTGAATATGTCAAATTCGGAAGCCATCAAAGGAGATTCTTCCCTCCTATGAAGAATGCCACCTGTTATGTCTGCCACAAGCTGGGACGCATTGCTGCATATTGCCATGCAAGGAGGAGTAATTCAAACCAGCAAAAGATGCAAACATTGAAGAGACTACCTCAAGTAAACAAATGGAAGAGACAACCTTACATCAGGTATGCAAATAGTTTCTATGGCTACTATTTTTATTGTAAGGAATTTGGTCATAAAATCATTGAGTGTAGAAAGTATGGACTAAGATTGATGTTTAACACCTCAAGGAAGTTTATGAATCAAATAAATTATATTCATACTCATAATTCTACAAAAATTATGATCAAATGTTGTGTATGCAATCAAGTTGGACATATACCTTCCAAATGTCCTCTAAGAAGATGTAATTCATCACCTCACAAAAGATACCAAACAAAAGGGTGCCTCCAGTGGATAAAGAAGGTGAATAAATGTGACTTGGCTCTAACTGCTCAAGATTTGAAAAGTCAATGGTATTTGGACAGTGGCTACTCTAAACACATGACAGGAGACAAAAGCAAGTTTATAACTCTTAATGAAAAGAAATCTAGCAATGTTACTTTTGGCAATGATAAATCAGGTAAGATCAAGGGAAAAGGCTCAGTCAGCATAGACAATGGCAGAGGAAAGGCCCAAGATGTACTATTTGTAGATGGACTGAAAACAAATTTACTAAGTGTCAGTCAGATGTGTGACAAAGGTTGTGAAGTTCTTTTTAGAGCACAAGATTGTGAAGTCAGATCAAGCACCACAGGTAAGACTCTGCTCAAAGGAGTTCGAACAGAGAGTAATGTTTACATTGTGAAAGAGGAAGATGAAGCATGTCATCTTATCAAACTAGAAGAGTCATGGTTATGGCATAAAAGGTTGGGACATCTCAGCTTCGATCACATAATCAGTCTAAGTAAGAAGAAAGCTGTCAGAGACATGCCAGAAATAAAGAGGCCTTCTAATACCATATGCAAATCATGTCAATTAGGCAAACAGACTCGCACATCCTTCAAGGCCAAAGATGATTTATCAACAAGAAGACCTCTACAGCTTGTGCACATGGATTTGTGTGGACCTGCAAGAACCAAAACTCCAAGTGGAGAATCCTACTTCATGCTAATAATAGATGATTTCTCCAAAATGGCATGGGTTGCTTTTCTCAAGAATAAATCAGAAGCTCTGGAAAAATTTAAGATCTTCAAATCATTAGCAGAAAATCAAACAGGATGCAAGCTGAAATGCATTAGATCAAACAAAGGAGGTGAATTTACAGATTATGACTTTGCTGACCTATGCAATGAACATGGGATAAAGTAACAATTTACTATTGCAGGAACACCTCGGCAAAATGGAGTAGTAGAGAGACAAAACATGTCTGTTCAACAAATTTCCAGAGCCATGATGCAAGAGAATAATATTGCTCAAACCTTCTGGGCAGAAGCAATGCACACAGCAATATGTATCCTTAATAAAGCTCACTTAAGGCCAAGCAGTGACAAGACTCCCTATGAACTATGGCATGGAAAGCCAGCTTCAATCAAACATTTCAGAATCTTTGGAAGCAAGTGTTACATAAAGAATAATGATGAAAATCTTGGAAAATTTGATGCAAGAGAAAATGAAGGGATATTTCTAGGATATGCATCCAAAAGTAAAGGGTACAGGTGCTAAAACAAGACTCTTCGAAAAATAGTAGAAAGGATTGACGTGAGATTTGAAGAAGAACTTCCAAACAATACAAGAGATACAGACTGTTGCAGTCCATCAGAAAACCATGAAGAAGAAAACCAAGATGATGAGAAAACAAGCAAGACAACAGAAGATACAGAGCTGAGTTCTAAAGCTCCCTCAAGATATACTCAGAAGATCCATCCTGAAGATCAGATCATTGGAGACAAGAGAGTAGGGGTCCAAACAAGAAGGCAGCTAACAGAACAAATTGAAGAGGTATACATAGCCATGTTGTCACAAATAGAGCCAAAGAAATTTGAAGATGCCAGCAAGGACAAGTCTTGGGTAAATGCTATGAATGAAGAATTGGACCAAATTGAGAAAAAAAATACCTGGGAATTAGTTCCTATACCCATTGAGAAAAATGTCATAGGCTCAAAACGGGTATTCAAAAACAAAATGAACGAGCAAGGACAAGTAATCAGGAATAAAGCCAGACTGGTCTGCAAAGGATATTCACAAATCGAAGGACTTGATTACGATGAAACATTTGCCCCTGTAGCCAGAATGGAAGCCATCAGAATGTTTCTGGCCTTTGCTTGCTACCAAAACTTCAAAGTATATCAAATGGATGTAAAATTTGCATTTCTGAATGGAGACTTAGAAGAAGAAGTCTACATGGAACAACCAGAAGGCTTCTCATTGACAGACAAAGAAGACTATGTGTGCAGACTGAAGAAGGCTCTATATGGACTGAAACAGGCTCCTCGTGCTTGGTACTCAAGACTAGATAAATATTTGCAAAAACAAGGCTTTAAGAGAGGCAGAGTAGACAGCAATCTATACATAAAAGCCCATGAAAATGAACTCCTGATTGTTGTGGTATATGTTGATGACATTATGTTTGGAAGCAACAGAGAAGAACTAACAAAAGGGTTTGCTGATGAGATGAAAATAGAGTTTGAGATGTCTATGATTGGAGAGCTTAGTTTCTACTTAGGACTTCAAATTCAGCAAAAGAACACAGGTACGTTCATCTCACAGGAAAAATACTTAAAAGAAATGTTGAAAAAGTTCAAAATGGAGGATTGAAAACCTGTGTCAACTCCCATGATCACGGGATGCAAGTTGTCTGTTGATGATGGGTCTGCAGATATAGATCAAAAACTCTACAGATCCATGATAGGAAGCCTGCTGTATTTGACAGCATCAAGACCAGACATTATGCTAGCAGTAGGACTAGTGGCTGGATATCAAGCAGCACCTAAACAAAATCACCTTCTTGCAGTCAAAAGAATATTCAGATATCTACAAGGAACTGCACAGTATGGGCTTTGGTATCCTAAAAGCAAAAGCTTCACTTTGACAGCATACACAGATGCAGATTGGGCCAGCTGTGTGGATGACAGGAAAAGCACAAGTGGAGGTGCATTCTATTTAGGAGAAAGTCTGGTGGCATGGTTAAGCAAGAAACAAACATCTATCTCTTTGTCTACAGCAGAAGCAGAATATATAGCAGCAGTAGCATGTTGTACACAAGTCATGTGGATGAAGCAAACCCTCCAAGACATGAAGGTAAGCATTGATGAACCTAGCTCAATCAAATGTGATAATACAAGTGCTATAAGTATATCTAAAAATCCTATGCTTCACTCAAAAACTAAACATATCCCAATCAAGTATCATTTTCTCCAAGAACAAGTGGCTCAGAAGATAGTAAAACTGGAGTATGTACCAACAAAAGAACAGACAGCAGATATATTTACTAAACCGCTTTCCAAAGAACCATTTGAATACTTGAGATACAGATTAGGGGTAGTATCTATAGATGCTACTCTCTAATATGAAGAGAAAGCACAGTTTCAGGGGGAGAACAGAAACGAGAATATCATTCCCAGGGGGAGATCAACCAGCAAGGGAATCATAAAAACAGGTCCTCGGGATCAAAAGGATTATGGAAATAATACATTCAACAAAAAGGAATCAATAAAAGGGCAAAAGGGTCAGTGGTGCAGTGGAAGAGTAGTGAACCCGATGTGAATATAATCCAACAGTTGAAGCAGCAGTGTACAAAATCAGAAAATTCCAGAGAGAGAAAATGCACGAAATATTGAAAAAGGATAAAATCACAGGATCAAAGAATAGAAGCTACACTAATTATTCGAACCCCTTGCCATTGATGTCAAAGGGGGAGGAAGAGCAAGAAATAGGAGGAAGAGCAGGCAAACAGAGAAAGTATATTGCCACAGAGAAAGTGTATTGCCATCAATGCCAAAGGGGGAGACTGTTGGAAATATTGTCATTGATGGCAATGGAGGCAGCAAAGATAGAGACATACAAAGAAGGCAGCAAATGCAAAGATAGGCAAAAAACAGCAACAGGTAATATGTACAGCGAAGACAGAGGCAAAGGTCGAGCAGCAGTAGTAGCTAAGGCAGAGGCAGAGGCAGCGAATATAGAGGCAGAGTCGTTATCAGAGGCAAAGGCAGAACCGTTATCACAGCAGTAGAGGCAAAGGTCGAGCGACAGAAGCAGCGAAGGCAGAGGCAGAGGCAAAGCCGTTATTCCGAGAATCACTACCCAGTTGGTAGAAACTCTAAACATAAATTTCGGGAACCGTAACCTAGGCGGAAGGATACATATATATAATTCCGGGAATCATAACCCAAGCAGCAATGTATGCATATATATAAATAAATTCCGAGAATCGCTTAACCCGCTGGAGGATACTCTAAAGATGAAACATAAAACTTATATATATATGCAGCGCCCTATACACAAAGGTTCAAAGCATATATATATATATATATATATATATATAAATTTGTAATGGAGTGCTTTAATGGATGAAGAACCAAAGTTATCAAAGCCTTATATGGTGGGACCCTTTCCCAATCGCATCGAATATTATAAGGGCAGCGGAACATATAAACAAAAAATTGCGATTGCGATGAAGCCTGGACCCAATGGGTTTATAAAACATAATGGATATGTGTCGGAACATGCAACCAAAGAATTTCGATTGCGATGAAGCTTGGATCATATAAACAAAGGTTCAAAGCATAAATATATATATTTATAAGTGGAGCGCTTATTACCACAAGGTGGGACCAAATCGCATCGGAGAAAAACAAAGCAGCAGAACATGCAAACAGGAAGTTGCGATTGCGATTGGCAAAGCCGGATGCGATAGTCGTATAAACTCCCTCATATAAAATATGTTCGGGTCCGCACATTGATCACATCAAAGAAAAACTGGCAGCAGATCACTTGCAACTAAAATTTGCGATTGCGATTAATCGCATCGCATCAGGTCAATCGCATCAGAGTTAAGCAGGGCACCGGAACATGCAAATAGAATTTGCGATTGCGATTAATCGCATCGCATCAGAGTAATTGCAATCGGATTTATGCAGGGCGTCGAAACATGCGAATGGAATTTGCGATTGCGATTAATCGCATCACATCAGAGTAATCGCAATCGGAGCTTCGAAGCATTGGAATATCAGTACATTCAAATGGAAATTGCGATTGCGATCAATCGCAATCGAAAGAAGTGTTGAGTCTCAAAAGTGTTTTCCATATTCATACATATTTCCATTATGTCATAACCATCTAGCCCTTATTTCATAGCCATCTGACCTAAAGCCCTACATCAAATAACCATTTTTCATAAATATATGGGTTAGGATCCTTGTTTTCCAAAGTTATTTATTTTATGTATTTAAAGTGAATTTATGATTAGAAACTAGAAAATTAACATAGTTTCATATATCTATATATGTGTTATGAGTTTTGTGACATGTGTAGGTCAAAAAAGAGACTTCTAGAAGACCCTTATGTGGCACTCTAAGGCCAAATTCGAATTTGGTTGGAGAAGATTATGGGATCAAGAGGATATGTGTCTCACTTCCTTGTTGTATTGAAACTCTAAGAGGATATGTGTCTCACTTCCTTGTTGTGTTGAAACTCTAAGAGGATATGTGTCTCATTCCTCAAAGTTGTGTTGAAACTCTAGAAAGACATGTGTCTTATCATTTCCTATTTTGATTGTAACTCTAGAGATGGAGGGAGAGATTCATGGACTCCCATTAATGAGATGACTCCTCATATTTTGTATAAATAGGATAAGCTTTCTCCTATCATAGGTAATGAGGAAGTAATGAAAAAGTAGTAGAGAAGTCTTTTGTAACAAAGTTCAAGATGGAATGGGATGTAGATTTGTGAGTTCTTTTTAATAGAGAAATTCAGTTCTTTGATGATGTTTTGATTACAACTTTAAGGAGCTGAAGGACTTCACCAAATTGGTAGTAGAGGGCCCCTGCTATCCAAGGAGGCTTCTACATGCTTTCTAGATAAGTAGCTTTTAATTCATGTCTTGCATTATTTGTTTAACTAAAAGATCCTCATCATCTTACAATCATTCTTTTTCTTAAAATGCTCTTCCAAAATATCATTATTAGATGAAAAAGATTTGGTTGTATCATGTTGAGTATCTTAGTTGCCTTTACGTTTTTGAAGTTGAATTTGTAGTTGTTTTTATTAACTACTGTAGTTATACTCATTCTAACTCTTCCACAAGAAGAAGCTCTTCCAAAAGATTATAATGATGAATGGGAAATGGCTATAGTATTGTAGGATTAGAAGTTGAATTCGTAGTTGTTTTTATTAGTTACTGTAGTTATACTCATTCTAACTCTTCCACAAGAAGAAGCTCTTCCAAAATATTATAATGATGAATGGGAAATGGCTATAGTGTTGTAGGATTTAATTGTAATTTCTTTTTGTTCACTATCACAGTTACACTTGTTCTAAACACTCTTCCAAAAGAAGAAACTCTTCCAAAAGATCCTTATGATGTCCAAGGCATGACTGTGATCTTGAACATTTTAGTTGTGTGTTTTCACTAAGTACCATCGTTGTTCTTGCTCTTAAATGCTTGTCCAAAATATCATAATGACGAGTGGGAGATGGCTATGATATCTTAGTTTTTCATTGCTTTCAGTCTTTATACTTGCATTTGCACTCAATTACACAGTCAGGATTGTTCTAAAAACTCTTCCAAAAGAAGGAACTCTTCCAAAATACCAATCATGATGGACAAACAGACTGTAGAATTCCATAGACTAGTTGCATGTTAATTCAGTTAGAGCACTCCGGAAGTAGATTACATAAAAACAATACGAAAAACACATACAACGAAGTAAGGAAGAGGTCACTTAAGCACATATAGTGCACCACACTTCATCAGTTTACTAGCCCTGGTTGATAATTTATGTTAGCAATTTAGGACGCTAAATTGACTACACATTTTGGCGCCGTTTCCGGGGTAGTGTAATTAGGAGACCTTATTTCTTACATCTAAAAAAAATTAATAATTCTTGAGTATGCTCTCCTCCTGCACTTCGTGTGATCTGGAGGATCAGAAAAAGGATTGTTATGTAAAAAAATTAATAATTCTTGAGTATGCTCTCCTCTTGCACTTTGTGTGATCTGAAGGATCAGAAAAAGAATTGTTACGTAAAAAAAAAAAAAAAAAGGAGACAAAATAAAACTTCATCATTTCAATTAATTCGACAATTTTTTAAAAAAAAAAAAATTGTTTCCATAAAAAAAAATTTTGATTTCAATAAAATTGTTTTGTTTAATGAATATATGTGTGTATTTTTAAATTTTTGAAAATATAACATACATAATTTTATTAAACAAATCAATTAAAAAAAAAATTAAAAAAAATTAAAAAAAAAAATTTAATTGTTTTGTTACTAAGATATATATGTATATTTTTAAATTTTTGAAAATATATATATAATTTTAATAACAAATCATTTAAAAAAAAATAAAAAAATTCAATAAATTGTTTTGTTTAGTAAAATACATATGTATATTTTTAATTTTTCAAAATACAACATATGTCATTTTATCAAAATAAATCAATTAAAAAAATAAAATAAAAACTCAAAGCATAAAATAAAATGAGATTAAAACTTAGAGCAAATAAACCTCTCCATGCAGCATTGAAGCAGCTCTTCAAGATTTGAAAAATTCATGAGAAGAAAAGAATCCATTTTTTTTGTTTTAAAGCAGCATCTTAAATGGATACACAATGCACTTGCACTACCTACAGAAAGTTTTTCAAACTAACAAAACACAGACATTTGCAGGTAATACCTGATCATAATACATGCTTTCCCCATCCACCCTGAAGCATAATTTGAATATAACGTATCAATTCTAAACTCTGAAAAGCTTTGCATAGCTAACAGAGGCGCTGTTCAGCAGCGTGCAGAGAGGCGTTGTTTTTGACTAAGGTGACTCCTTTGGAGGAGCTTGACCGGAAGCATTTTGCAAAGAGTACAGGCCTCTAGCAAAAAAACAAATGATGAAATTTTACGAGAGACTGCATCGAAGGAAGTTGCTCTTATGGAGGTTAAGATAAAGCGCATTGTTGAGTTTCTGCATGAGACTCTTGAGGAGACAAAAGCAAATGTGGAAAAGAAACAAGCATTGACACATATGAAGAAATTGAAAGCGAATACCATATTGGCTATATAAACTTCATGGTCTGGGTCAGGGGTTTAAGTGTGAAATTTGTGGCAACCACAGCGCACAAATCCTTTTTTTTTTTGCAGCATAAGAATTTGAACTAAAATCAAATACTCTAACATAACTCATGATTGATGCATGTGGCAATCAGCAAACCGAAAGTCGTATTTCATTCCCAGAAAAACGCAATTGTATTTGACACATGATTTTAAAACGTGAATTCGGAACAAACGAAGGTGAATTTCAAAAAACCGAGACATGGGTTTTTTCGGGAACGGGGGCAATTAGATAACCCAAAAATCGTTTTAAGAAATTCGTGGCGGTCTGGGAAAATTTCTCGGTTCTTCAGAGCCCTGTGTCGCTGTCTGCGTGAGGAAAAAAAACGTTTTGTGAATTTAATTGCTGAGAATCAGTTGAGAGAATTGTGTTGCATTAGAAATTGGTTGAGAGGAATTCTGTGAGGTGGCGATATTATTTCCCAAATGATTAATAGAGAATTCCAATTGAAATTGTTTTGCTGAACCGTATCCATTTGGCATTGATCCTATGTGGCATGGTAGCCGAACAGAATTGCCATTCCTAAATTCATTAAAAATGAAGATGTCCATTATGTTGGGTGTTGCTCAAATGAATTTGGGGATTGTTCTGAGTTATTTTAATGCAAAGTTTTTTCCAATTCACTTAATATTTGGTATCAATTTGTGCCCCAGATGATTTTTTTTTGAACGGTCTCTTTGGTTATCTTGCTCTCTTAATTATCATCTAGAGGTGCAGTGGTTCTAAAGCTGATCTATATCATGTAATGATATGTATGTTCTTGAGTCCTACTGATGACCTTGGTGAAAATCAATTGTTTTGGGGTCAGAGATTGGTTCAGTTCAAGTTAGGTGCAACATTAAAAATAAATAAAAATAAAAAATAAATAAAATTGCATTTTTATTTTTTTCAATTTTGTTTTGATTTAAAAAATAAAAAATAAAAAATAAAAAAAATTCAATAATTTTGAATCAATGAAATGAATTAGTTATTTGCTCACTTTTCTGAAGGTATTGATTAAATTTTGGACTGATGATGAAAGATGAATGGCTAACTTTTTATTCAAGATTTTTAGCTACAGAACCGTCGACATTCTGCAGCTAAAGTCCAATTCCGCAGCTGTTCTCCAATTCTGCAGCTGAAAAACCTCATTGTTCAAATCAGCCTAACTTTCTCATACAAAATCAGATTTTGATGATTCAAGTACCGTTGGAAAGGTCTCAACAAGATCTACACAGTGAGAAATCTATCATTAAAGTTTGAAATGGAAAAATTGCTGAAAATAAGCAACATTCAACTTGAGGCACTAATTCCAAAACAGGTATAAATTCTTTTGATTTTTCCTTTGAGAACTTGTTTCGTTAATACAAATTCTTAGTTTTGTGTGTAAATATCATAACTAGAGAGATTGATCACCTCTCTTCTTTGATAATCTTACATTCCATTGCAGAAGAAGTATTAGTTTTTTTTGCAGGTTCCTGGAGGAAGGACAAATGACTACAAGAGAATGTTGTCTCTCTAAGAGACCAATTTGTTTCATAAGAGGATGATCAGCAACAAAGAGGAAATATGCTGATGTAATTCAACAAGTTTTAGTAGAAGCAATAAAAAGTCATCTTATCTCTTTATCCATGACTCCTCTTGTTCAGCCACTTGAAGAAGAATATGATCAAAATTTTGCAGCCACCACACATGCACAACTCATCCACATTTAAGGTAAGTGAAAGTATGTTGTTTTCTAATTTTTAGTCATGTAATTCATTAGAATGCTAAAATTGTAACTTTGGAAAAATTCCTTACTCCTTTTCCACATTGTCATATCTTTAGTTGGGGGGGAAGAGACATCATTTCATATCCACATGTCATACACTATCACACATTTTCATTTCATTTCCACCCACATATACTTCCCAACCAACTATTGTTGCAACATGATCCAAAAGATTATATGCCTTGCAAATGATCAATTCATTGATGAAGTAATTGATTCTAAATGTTTTCATGAGCTTTGATGCAACAAAGAAAATAAAGCATTGTTACACAAGAACCATTGCTCAAAAAAAAAAAAATTGGTTGTCACACAAGAACCAACCATTAAAAAAATGTTGCAATAAAATGTATTATACTTTGCCAAAAGGAAAATATCAAGAAGCGAAGTTTGGAACGAATCTAGATGAGTCAAAACTCATAAAAGATCAACTCATGGACAAATGAATCATTGCAATAGTTGCATGAGGACATGCAACAACTTCAGTTGGGGGGTATGTTGAGTCTCAAAAGTGTTTTCCATATTCATACATATTTCCATTATGTCATAACCATCTAGCTCTTATTTCATAGCCATCTGACCTAAAGCCCTACATCAAGTAACCATTTTTCATAAATATATGGGTTAGGATCCTTGTTTTCCAAAGTTATTTATTTTATGTATTTAAAGTGAATTTATGATTAGAAACTAGAAAATTAGCATAGTTTCATATATCTATATATGTGTTATGAGTTTTGTGACATGTGTAGGTCAAAAGGAGACTTCTAGAAGACCCTTATGTGGCACTCTAAGGCCAAATTCGAATTTGGTTGGAGAAGATCATGGGATTATGAGAACATGTGTCTCACTTCCTTGTTGTATTGAAACTCTAAGAGGATATGTGTCTCACTTCCTTGTTGTATTGAAACTCTAAGAGGATATGTGTCTCCTTTCTTAAGTTGTGTTGAAATTCTAAAAAGACATGTGTCTTATCATTTCCTATTTTGATTGTAACTCTAGAGTTGGAGGGAGAGATTCATGGACTCTCATTAATGAGATGACTCCTCATATTTTGTATAAATAGGAGAAGCTTTCTCCTATCATGGTTAATGAAGAAGTAGGAGAAAATATAAGTCTTTTGTAACAAAGTTCAAGATGGAATGGGATGTAGATTTGTGAGATTTTCAATAGAGAAATTCAGTTCTTTGATGCTGTTTTGATTACAACTTTAAGGAGCTGAAGGACTTCACCAAATTGGTAGCAGATTCCCCTGCTATCCAAGGAGGCTTCTATATGCTTTTTAGATAAGTAGCTTTTAATTCATGTCTTGCATTATTTGTTTAACTGAAAGATCCTCATCATCTTACAATCATTCTTTTTCTTAAAACGCTCTTCCAACATATCATTATTAGATGGAAAAGATTTGGTTGTATCATGTTGAGTTAATTAGTATTTTATGTTTTGCAATTAGATTAAAAGATCCTCATTATCTTACAATCATTCTTTTTCTTAAAACGCTCTTCCAAAATATCATTATTAGATGGAAAAGATTTGGTTGTATTATATTGAGTTAATTAGCTTTCTGTTTTGCAATTAGATTAAAATATTCTCATTATCTTACAATCATTCTTTTTCTTAAAACGCTCTTCCAAAATATCATTATTAGATGAAAAAGATTTGGTTGTATTATATTAAGTTAATTAGCATTTTCTGTTTTGCAATTAGATTAAAAGATCCTCATTATCTTACAATCATTCTTTTTCTTAAAACGCTCTTCCAAAATATCATTATTAGATGGAAACGATTTGGTTGTATTATATTGAGTTAATTAGCATTTTCTATTTTGCAATTAGATTAAAAGATCCTCATTATCTTACAATCATTCTTTTTCTTAAAACGCTCTTCCAACATATCATTATTAGATGAAAAAGATTTGGTTGTATTATGTTGAGTTAATTAGCATTTTTAGTTGCAATTCCTTTTGTTAATTATCATAGTTAGACTTATTCTAATAAACTCTTCCAAAATATCATTATGATGAATAAGGCATAACTGTGGTATTGTAGGTTTTAGTGCTTGTTTACACTAAGTGGCATAGCCATTCTTACTCTTACAAAGCTCTTCCAAAATATCATAACAATGAGTAAGAAATAGCTGTGGTGTCTTAGATTTTAATTGTATTTTCTTTCATTTTTACGTTTATGTTCAATTGCATTGGATAATACAGCTAGGACTGTTTTTACAAACTCTTCCAAAATATCATTCATCATGAACAAGATGGGCTGTAGAATTCCATAGACTAGTTGCATGTTAATTTAGTTAGAACACTCCGGAGGTAGATTACATTTAGTTTAGAATGTTTTGTTCCCAAAAACAATAAGAAAAACACATACAACGAAGTAAGGAAGAGGTCACTTAAGCACATATAGTGCACCACACTTCATCAGTTTACTAGCCCTGGTTGATAATTTATGTTAGAAATTTAGGACGCTAAATTGACTACACACTAAGATGGATGACATGGAAGCTAAGATCAATGAAAAGATGGAAAACATGAAGAATGATCTAAAAGCAGACATGCAAGGTTTAAAAAAGTTAATACAAGAAATGTTTCCTAATGGTGAAAAGATAGTAGAGGAAACCCATGATGAGAATAAAATAAATGTTAGTCGTGATTTCATAAACTCTAATGTTGGCGGGAAGAACCACCATATTCCAAAAATGGATATGAGGAAGTTTGGTGGAAAGGATCCTGTAACATGGATACTACAGATGGAAAAATATTTTGATCTCCATAACGTGAAAAACACACAAAAGGTACACATTGCAACTTTACATTTAGAACAAAATACATTTTTCTGGTATCGATTGCTTTGCTCCCGTAAAAAAATTGTCACTTGGTCAATTTTTATGGAGGAAATGATAGCACATTATGCGGATACAAAGAGCAACACCTTCTTCAGCCAATTGATAAATATCAAACAAAAGGGTTTAGTGGGGGAGCATATTGAGGACTTCCAAAAATTGAATATAAGGGTAACTGATATTCCAGAGGAACACATGATTGATCTCTTCATAGGTACTTTAAAGGATAACATCCAACATGAAGTTCACATTTTGGAACCTGATTCATTGGAGAAGGCATTTAGGTTGGCAAGAAAAATTGAATGTAAAATTATGGCGACAAGGAAGCCTACTACTAATTTCAATAAAGAATGAAGTGTTGCTACGCTTAGATTTCCATAACCTACAAGGTTGAAACCACAACAATTGGAAGAAAAAAGAGCAAAAGAGCTTTGTTACAGTTATGATAGAAAATACATTAAAGGTCATAGGTGTGCCGAGAAGAAATTATTTTACATAGATTGTGAAGAGAAAGAAGAAAATGAACAAGAAGAGGATATACACCAGGAAACAACCATAGAAGAAGAAGAAATGAGTCCGACCATATCATGTAATGCATTGGCAGGAATTACCACTCCTCAAACTCTCAAGATAGAAGGAAATATCAAGAAGAAAAAGTTAATAGTGTTGATTGATTTGGGTAGTACCCATAATTTTGTTCATTATAAGGTAGCCAAGGAATTGAATTGTTTCCTATACCTAGCACCAAAATGTCAAGTGATGGTTGCAAATGGAGGAAATATAAATTTCTCTGGAAAATGCCATAATATCAAGCTAGCCATGGGGGAATATGTATTGAATAGTCCAATGCTTTCCATCCCAATGGGAGGTGTTTATGTTTTACTAGGAGTACAATGGTTACAATCTTTAGGGACGGTGACTTTTAATTTTTAAGAACATTTCTTGAATTTGTTTTCGGAAGGAAAGGAAATCGAATTATGGGGTATCACAGGAAAGTCAGGGAAGATAGTAAGCTCCAATGTCGTGACAAAGCTTCTAAAGAAATAATAACGAGGCGTAATTGCACAATTATGCTCACTAGAAGTTCCAACATCAAAATCATCTATTTCTCTAGATCTCCATAAAGTCTTGGACAATCATTCCAAGGTGTTTGATAATCCCAAAGGACTCCCACCTATTCTTGATAATGATCATGCTATTTTTTTGATTCCAGGAAGTGTTCCTCCAAACACTAGGCCTTACAGATATCCTTATGTCCAAAAGAGTGAAATTGAATTTATGATTGCAGAAATGTTAGAGGCTGGTATAATTCAACCTAGTCAAAGTTATTTCTCTTCTCCAGTAGTATTGGTGCACAAAAAATATGGATCATGGTGCATGTGTCCAGATTATATGGAGCTCAATAAGCTCAATATTAAAGATACATTTCCCATTCCAGTTATTGATGAATTATTGGATGAATTACATGGAGAAATTTATTTTACCAAGATGGATTTTCATTCAGGATATCATCAAATTAGAATGAAGATTGAAGATATTACGGAAACAAAATTTCGAACTCATGAGGGTCATTATGAATCTTTAGTCATGCTTTTTGGCCTTACCAATGCACCTTCTACATTTCAAGGGTTGATGAATTCCATTTTCAAACCCTTCCTTAGAAAATTTGTGCTAGTATTTTTTGATGATATACTAATCTACAACAGGTCTTGGAAGGATCATGTTCAACATGTTGACAGGGTGCTCAAACTATTAGAGGGGAAACAATTATATGCAAAACATCCAAAATTTTCTTTGGAGTACAAGAGGTAGAATATCTGGGTCATATTGTATCTCATGAGGGTGTTAAGGTAGACCCTAAAAAAATTAAAGCCATTAAGGAATGGAAAGTTCCCACAACCATAAAGAAGTTGCGCAGATTTCTCGGGTTAATAGGGTATTATCGCAAGTTTGTTAAGAATTATGGGGGAATAGCAACACCTCTAACAACACTATTGAAGAAAGATGCATTTTCATGGACTCCTGAAGCAACTAAGACCTTTGAACATCTTAAAGAGGAAATGTGCCTAGCACCAGTCTTAGCTATGCTAGACTTCACAAAAACCTTTATTGTGGAATGTGATGCCTTAGGAAATGGAATTGGTGTTGTTTTAATGCAAGAAGGAAGACCCATTGCGTTTGAAAATCGTTTAATCAAAGGAAAATATTTACAAAAGGCTATTTATGAGAAGGAAATGTTGGCAATACTACATGCACTAAAGAAATGGAGACCTTACCTAATGGGAAGACACTTCAAGGTAAAAACTGATCATGACAGTCTTGAACACTTTTTGTAACAAAGACTATCTTCAGAAGAGCAGCAAAAATGGGTCACAAAGATGTTGGGTTATGACTTTGAAATTGTCTACAAAAAAGGGAAGCTAAATGTTGTTGCAGATGCACTCTCAAGAAATGATGAAGAGGTGGAAGCATTGGGTTGTGCCATTTCAATTATCCAACCAGATTGGATAACCAAAGCAAGGGATGAATGGAAGAAGGACGAATAAGTGTGGACTCTCATTCAAAATTTGCAGCAAGATCCTAGTACATCTGATGCATTTAGTTCGAAAAATGATTCCTTATGGTACAAATATCGCTTATATATTTGCAAGAATTCCAAACTAAAACAAAATATTCTTTTGGAATTGCACACTTCTCCTTTAGGAGGACACTCGGGATTTTTAAAAACTTACCACGGGGTGAAGAAAGAATTTTTTTGGGATGGCCTTAAATATGACATTCAAAAGTTTGTGGCAGAATGTTTGGTTTGCTAGCAAAATAAATTTGAGAAAATTAAGACCCCAGGTCTTCTACAACCTTTATCCATTCCAAGTCAACGTTGGGAGAATATTTCAATGGATTTTATCAGAAGTTTACCTAAGTCTGAAGGAAGGAGCGCCATCATGGTGGTAGTTGATATACTTACCAAGTATGCACACTTTTGTGCATTATCTCATCCGTTTAAAGAGAGTACAGTTGCTACAGCATTTATGGAAACAATTCAAAAGCTACATGGAAACCCGAAGATTATTGTAAGTGATAGAGATCCCATTTTTACAGGAAATTTTTGGACAAAATTATTTTCTTGTTTGGGTACTCAACTAGCTCATAGCTCATCTTATCATCCTCAATCCAATGGTCAAACAAAGATAGTGAATAAATGTTTGGAAGGATATCTTCATTGTTTTGTATCTTATAAGCAAGCACAATGGGTCAAGTGGTTACCTCTCGCTGAATGTTGGTATAACACTTCCTTCCATACTGCAGAAAAAATGACCCCATTTATGGCACTTTATGGATATCATCCACCGTCCATCACATCATCTTTAAGAGAAAATTCTAAGGTTCAAGAAGTGGAAGATCACATCAAGCATCAACAAGAAGTTATCCAACTCTTAAAGGATAACTTGAATTTGGCACAAAATCGAATGAAACAACATGAAGATCAACATCGCAGCGAGAGAAGTTTTGATGTAGGATATTGGGTATTTTTATGGCTACAACTATACAAAAAAATGTCCCTCAAGCAAGCTAAGAAGGATAATAAATTATCGCCAAAGTACTATGGTCCTTACAAGGTTTTGCAAAAGATTGGTACTATGGCATACAAATTGGAGCTTCCTGCTTCTTTGTGGGTGCATCCAGTTTTCCATGTTTCATGCTTAAAAAGGTTATGGGGAAAAACTTCCGATTCAAACAATATTGTGTGAACTTGATGAGGAAGAATTTCATATTCAAACCTGAAGCGATCATGAAAAACAAAGAACTCGACAACTAAGTAATTCATTTAAGGTATCTAATAGAATGGAAGAACTTACTGCAGAAGATTCATGGAAGGATGAAATTTCTGAAAAACACAGGAGCTACTTAAGCGTTGAGGACAACGCTTGTTTAAAGGAGAGGGGCAGTTAGGTCCCTATATTAGTAGTGTAGTCCCTTATTATGTTAGTGTAGCCCCCCTTATTGTTATTGTTGTACCCCTGTAACCCCAATATTGCTATTATTGTGCCCTTAAATTATTATTGTTAGGTTGGCTAGGATTACATTGTGGCCCACTAGGATTACATTTTTTCCCCATGGACTCCTATACATAGAAGGAGGTTTTAGTCATTTGTATCATCCAATAATTGTTCATTTATGTAATGTATTAGAGGTTTCCCCCTCGAAGTGGATTATTTCTAAGGCATTGATATCTCTTTTCTTCTCTTTCTGGAGTTGGTTTCACAACAGTTGGTCATTTCTTTACTTTCATGACTGTCCTCCTTTTGATCTTTTGGTCCACTTTATTTACTATCAATATCATTCTTTATATCACCGTTAGCATTGTTTGTAGGGTCACTGTTTTGGGAACCTTCATTGGTCTTTTCATCACTGTGAGAATCATTCCCTGCTTCATTAAATGAGTTCCTTTGACTAATTTCTTCTTCACTTCCCCTCTTATTTTCTTCATTACTTGGCCCTTTGTCATCATTTCATTGCCTATTGAAAAGAACTTTAAACCTTGTCTCTTTGCTACCTGTGCCATTCTTGTCACTGTCATTGCTTTCATATGCTCCCTCTCCACTGTCTACATAAGTTTTCTCAGTGTCATTTCCCTGATCATAAGACCCATTGACTGGAATTTTTAGCTCATCATGGGATTTAGTGATTAAAACTCTATTTTCCTACTCACTATCTTCTTTTTGAAAATCTACCTCTGATTGTGTGTCTTTAGAGTCATCGTTTTCATCATGGGACCCATTGCTTTGACTTCTTTGCCCATCATCTGTGTCACTGTTTTTACCTCTGTTTTCTTCTTGGCCATCTCCCTTTTCTTCACTTTCCTCTTCATCTTCATCATTTCCTCTCTTATCTTCATCATTTTCTCCCTTATCCTTCATAAAATCATGAAGAGGTGATAACAGTGAAAATACCTCTTAAAATGTCCATCATAGCATGAAAAAGGTTTCATCGTGCTCTCGAGCTCTCTAGGAAATTTGGGCGCCTCTAAATGCCTTTTAGAGCAATGCTGCGCTTTTGTGGTAGGAGCGTAGCGTGTCTGGGTGACTCGGGTCACTCCTTAATGAAATTTCATGCAGGGCTTGCACATCTGTGGTAGGAGCACAACACCTGGGCAGAGGGGTGAAACCTTTGGTAGGAGCGTAGCACCTCGGCGTTAAAAGTGCAACTGTGTAATGGTTGAAGTCTTTGGTTGGAGCGCAGCATGCTGGCAGAAGGGTG
This sequence comes from Pinus albicaulis, assembly GCA_034641835.2. Taxonomy (NCBI): domain Eukaryota; kingdom Viridiplantae; phylum Streptophyta; class Pinopsida; order Pinales; family Pinaceae; genus Pinus; species Pinus albicaulis. The sequence goes on along the minus strand of CM076572.1, from coordinate 290,449,453 downwards.
GGCAGGCCTGAATGTAGTATTGTGCAGGGTTGCAGAGTGTGGCAGGAACACAACATCTCCGGGCAAGGTTGCACGATGTTTCGGGCCTTCCCCTGCACGCCGGGCAGAGTCGCAAGAGCACAACGCAAATCTATAGGCACACAACACTCAGAAGGAAAAAAAAAAGGAAGCCGCCACATGAGCACATCATACATCTATAGAGCGCAACACTTGGATTTTTTCGCCAGAGGACTCCGGCAGAAAACTGAAAACCTCACTGCATTTTTTGCAAATGAAACAATGAGCTCGAAAAGAGTTGCTATAGTGTTTTATACCCCTTTTTTTTGAAATAATTAAACTTAAAAACACATATTTCTAAGGTTATTTTTGGACGTTTTCTTTTTGCACTCTTTCCTTTTTCCAATGTCTTTTTGAGTTGACTCTGAATTTCTTTTACAACCCCTTTTAACCATTGTCTCTTTTGAACTTGGGCAGTTGGATAGATCCATAAAGACTCATGCTTGTCAAGAACATTTTTTAGGGTGATTTAAAATAATTTTTTCCCTTTTAAACATTCTGATCATATCTCTGACTGTTGCTTGTTAAAAAGAAAATATTTTGATCAACGAAGTGGCATATAGTGCCTCAATATTTCTTCCTTTGAACTTTTTGGACCTTTGATCTTACCCTTTGATCAAATGGAGTTGGTGCCCTTTTGCAAAATCTCAGAAGATAGTTGGAAATTTCTTTGAAACCATCTGGTATGATGAAGGAGGCTTCTTGGCCACTTATTATGACCATTTTGTTCAGTTTCCCAAATTTTGATCTTTTAGGGATGTCCAGAAAAAGTAAATAAGTTTGCCTTCAAAGTTCTCAAAGAGACACTTATTTAAACTCATCACTCATGCCTAAAAGCCTTCATTGATCATTTGGAGGGTTTAAGGGGTTATTTAGCCTTTGTAACCCAAGTGTTGCTCTATTTCTTGGTCAAATCAGTCATATATTTTTAATTCCCAATAAATACACACCTACTGCTTTCTTCTAGGTTGTTAGTGTTTTGTTGCGCTGGTCTTTCTTTCCTATCTTACTTCTTGTTCTTGTCTGATATATTTTTGATCCTCTTTGCAGGGATGTAGGCAAAGGGAAGCTATCCCTATACCAGCTTCACGGGTAGCTATCCCTAGACTAGCTTCACGCTCAAGGCCAAAAATCCTTTCAATGATCTGTTTTACTGTTTGAGCAATGTTGCTTATGTGCCACTGACTTTTTTGGATTTGCACAGACCTTTTGATGGACAATAATTTACTATACTTATCATGAGATCATGATATTTCCTGTAGATTTCAGCTTTTTGTACCTTTTTTATAACTGAAAATGCCTTTATGAACTCCTTTAGGTGTCCTTCCTTGCCCTTTTTCTACTGTAGATCAAATTACAAGGCATTCCTGCATAAATTCTTGGATATGATAGATTATTCTTTTGCAGACCTAGTGCGAGATCAGGAGGATGTCTTTAGAGTTTCTTTGGTGCTCGTTAGACAATGATAAACCTTAAATTTGTGCTCTCTTGAATTCACCTTTTAATTCCTGTGGATATAATGGAATGAGAATCATGATAGTGCATGACCTAGTGAAAACCTATAGACTGACTATAATGTCCTTGGAGTAGGTTTTTGACTGAAAACATTGGATTAGGGTTTTTGGATGAGGAGACAGGGCTTTGACACTCTAATATGCACCATCATTCTAGACAACTTAGACAACTTTGTTTTACTTTAGAAGGCCTTCTAGAAAAGATCTGACACCATCATTGCTTGAGGTACTTGGTGAGAAGGGGAGAAATATTTGTTTACTTGGCGAAACAAGGTGTAAAGATAGAGGGTTTATTAAAAAAAAGATAGAGGATTATAGGCAAGGGTGGAAAATACAGAGAGAGTGAGGGACATTAGTCCAGGATGGGGTTTTATCTGGATGATAGATTGGCTAGTTTTGACAAGGAAAGCAGGATAGTGAAAAATTTCTGTTTTGAGGAGATTTCTAGAGCACACATGATTCTTGAATTTTGATTTCTAGAAATCTGAGACAAAGCATTTAGTCATCTAAAATAGGTGAAAATTATTGATGACTAACACTCCCCTCATATCTTCTGTTGTATCTCCTTAGTGCCAATTAGGTGAGGGAGAGGTTTTTTTTTTTTTATAGCTTTAATGCTGAGACAATGTTTACTTTTTGGTAGTAGTGAGTGAAAATTATGCTTAGAATTCCTTGTAAAAAAATTCTCTTATTCTCCAACCACTATAATGCTAAAAGAGACCTCCTACTTGGAAAATTAAATTTCCACAGGCTATAGAATATGAGTATAATTTTCATGAAATTTGGATGTAAGGATTAGGGAGATCGTGAAACTTACTTCTAGTTATATATCCCTAGATGTATACAGTGATTTGGAGACTAATTTGAACCACTATGGAAAATTTTCACCTTCTCATTCCTCTTGTAGTAGTCTCTCGGCCCTCCTGTCCCTCCTATTGCAATTATAGAGTGGGGTTCAAGACTTCTCAGTGGCACCATAACTCGTAGTTATATCTAACTTTTTTCGAAATCAGGAAATGTGAAAAAGAAATCAAGCTCGATTACATAATATTCCATTTTTGAGTGTTGCCTTGGAGCATTGTGGTGACATGGAAATCACACAGGGTTTCCTCTTTTAGACCGTTTTCCCAACTCAGAGTAATTATTCCTCCTTCCCTCCTAAACACAACCCAATATTTGTGATATTAACTCCTTTGATGTGACATATCCACATTGAATGAGTGGAAAATATAAGTTTAGCTCACTAGTTGAGGGTGCAAAGATAATTGGGCACCTCCATCTTATTGAAACATTCCTTCTTGACATTTACAGACTTTAGTTACTTACACATAGGGAGGAGGTAAGGATTTTCCATACTTGAGCCTACCTAAGGATTAGATTGTTGTAGAGCGTGGCATGTTGGAGCTGGACCATAACATCGACACCAAGGGAGTTGACTCTCTGACCTATCTCCTTTACATATATTCGTTTATTAGTTATTATGCTTTGACTGTGGTTTTTCTGCTGTGTGTGCACATGTACATATTCTGAATCCAAGTTACTTCTCCTAGTGTAAAACCTCCCTGAGAGTGATATATCTTCCTCATAGTTGTAGGTAATATTTCATCCCCCCTTTTGATGAAAAAAAACAATATCAGTGATCTATGTGGTGAATGCATAGGCTTCTACATGGGGAGGTTTCTTCCTTGTAGTAGTTCTCTTATTTCCCTTTTGAGTCTTCAATATGGATGAGGGTGATGAGGGAGATGATGAAATACATTAAGGATAGTGTTAGGGTCATGAAGCAGTAGTGTAGACACTCGAGGGGTTAAAAATATTGGCTTATGTGTTTTTTTTTTAAACTAGGACGAAATGGAGAATTTGAGAAAATTTTGGTGAAATAGAGTGGATGAGTGATGGATGGATGATGGAAAATTATTTGAGAACCCTCTTCATCATTTTCTAGAGCCATGATGTCTTTGTTAGCTATCCTCCTACTCTGATATCCCTCCTATAACTTTACAGGCTCCTCTTGTAGCACTACAAGACCTTCTCGTAGCAATACAGGTCCTTCCTATAACATCACAAAGAGGAGGTGAAATTTGGTTTTTATGTTAATGGGATGGTGGAGAGAGATGGTTACATGAGTGGAGATGATGGATACGAGGCTGATAGATCTAAGAATGGATAATATATTTAAAATTATGGACATGTAGCCATGAAATATTCCACTATTTATAATCTCACAAAATAAAAGAAAAGTCAGCAGACATGGTTTTTATCTAGGCCTATTTTATTTTTTTTGCGTTTTTTTTTCAAATTTCTAGGAGCGTTATGGACTGGAAGCCATGAAACTCCCAATTACATTTACTTCTCTGCTAATGGTACAAATGAATTCTACCTTGGATAAAGGTCTATTGAATAGCTTTAGCCTATAATCATTGAAAAGAAAGGGGATCCCTTCCTCATAAATGGTTTTGATCTGGACAACTCCATTGTCATGCCATTTTTCCACTAGGTATGGACCCAACCACCTTGTCATTAGTTTCCATTTAAAATATTTGAACCTAGAACCATATAACAAGGCCCAATCCCCTTCCTAAAAAGTATTCTCCTTCATATGCTTGTCATGCCAGACCTTCCTTTGTAGGTGTATAACTTGAGTGTGGAGGAGAGCTTGCATTCTAAACTCATCCAAGCCATTCAATTGGAGAAATATTTCTTGACGTGCTCTTGTGATATCTAAGTTCAATTGGGATTCCATTCTCAAAGTGTTATATTCAAAATCAATAGAAAAAAAAGATTTCTTCCCATAAACCAAATCATATGGAGTGAACCTACTGGTTTTCTTCCGACTGGTGTTACAGGCCCAAGTGGCCTCAACTAATATGTCTTCCCAATCTCTCCTCCTGTTGCTAACAACCTTGGTAAGGATGCTCTCCAATTCCCTATTGGTGACCTCTATTTTCCCATTTGATTGAGGGTAATAGGTATTATATTTTCTGTGCTTGATATTGTGCTGCCTTAGGATATTATCAATCAAATGTGATGTGAATTGAGTTCCTTGATTGGTGACTATCTCCCTTGGATACCCAAATTTTTAGAAAATGTTTTCCCTTAAAAACTCAACCACTTTATGCTTTATTTCTGCTTTGAAAACCTTTGTCTCATTCCACTTTTTCAAATAAGTAGTGCACAAAATAATGCATTTCTTCTGTCCTAATGGTGGATCAATTGGTCCAATGAAGTCCATGCCCCACTTGTCAAATGTCTCTAAGGACACTTGATGTTGTAAAGGAATATCATCCTTGGGTGTGGGTTTCCCCATCCTATGGCACTGGTCACATCTGTTGGTATACCTTCTTGCATGTTGATGGAGAGTGGGCCAATAGTAGCCAGCTTGTAGAACTTTAAAAGTTGTCCTCTTAGTAGAAAAATCACCCCCATGGACCCCATCATGGCATGTTGAGAGGATGTCAAAGAATTCCTATTCCCTTACACATCTCCTCAAAATTTGATCTGGTCCAATTTTGAAAAGGTTTCCCCAAATCCAAGTGAAGGAGGAACTTTTCGTCACAATTATTCTCTTCTCCCTGGATGAAAGATTTGGAGGAAACATCCCAACAAACAAGTTGTTTTCTATATTAGAAAACCAAGGAGAGATCACTAAGATATAAAATAATTTCTCCTTTAGAGTTTGATCATCGACCATCTCTTCATTACCCGCAGGCAGACAAAAAATATGCAACTACATTTTCTTTTCCTGGCTTATCAATGATAGTCAAATGAAACTGTCGTAATAATAACAACCATATAATTATTCTAACATTCAAATCAAGCTTATTCATCTAATATTTAATAGCTGGATGATCAATATCCACAAAATTTTGGTATCCAGTGATATATTGTCTGAATGAAGGCAGGGATTGTCATCTAATACCTATAGGTGACAACTAAGAGTTATTTTTCAGTGACAGTGTAGTTCCATTCAACCTTAGACAATTTTTTACTAATGAAATAAATGATATAGGGCAACTTATCATCTACTTGTACCAAGGCTTCCCCCATAACGTTTTCTGATGCATCAGTATGGATATGATTAGGAAGAGACCAGTTGGCCCCCCTAAGTATGGGTGCAGTAGTCAATTTTTATTTTAATATTTCAAGGGCCTATTGGAAGCTACTTTTCCAACATAAATATCAATCCTTTTCCAACAATACAAAAAATGGTGAAGCCACTTTACTAAAATATTTGATAAAATTTTTATAATAACCAGCTAAGCACAAGAAACTCCTAATGTCTCTATGCTTATGAGGGGTAGGGACCATTTTTATGGTAACAATCTTGTTTGGGTCCACCTGTATCCCTTCCTTAGATATGGAACGACCAAGGACAGTCCCCGCCTTCACTAAGAATTCACATTTCTTAGGGCTCAATGAGAGATTAATTTCAATACATTTCCTTAGGACTTTACCCATATTAGAGAGGGATTCCTATAAATCACATCCATAAGGAATGAAATCATCCATGTAGATCTACACAGATCCATGAACAAGCTCAATAAAGATACTCAAAACTGCCCTTTGAAAAGTGGCAAGGGCATTGCATAGGCCGAATGGGAGGACTCTGTAAGCAAAGGTATCTCAAGGATATGTAAATGTGGTTTTTTCTTGGTCTTCAGGGCTGACCTAGATCTGATTGTAATGACTAAATCCATCCAATAAAGAGAAGAAATTATTCCCTACAAGACCATCTAGGACTTGGTCAATGAAGGGAAAAGGGAAATGGTATTTCTTTGTGGCCTAGTTCAATTATTTCATTAGGGGAATTTTGAGGTCTAAAATGGGCCTCCTAAGGAAATTATAAAAAATAATGGAAATAATAAAATAATATTATATTACATCATCAAATTTTAGAGGGAAAAAATAAAAACTACTTTTTCAACTCATATTTTCATCTTATTTCCGTATTGGTTGACTCCAATTTCGAGGGGGACACTCGTTGGATGCATAATTTGATTCCTCATCCAAGGAGCACCCATGTTACATACTTTGAATGGAACCTGCTACACGTAAAATCAGAAATACATGTAAAACATGATTGTAATCACATTTTACACGTGTTTCTCATTTTTCATATAGCATGGTCCATCGAAAGTATGCAACATGGGTGTTCCTTGAGGAATTAAATTTTTCATCCAACGAGTACTCTCGCTAAAAATCTGAGTAAAACCTTAGGGAGATAAATTGAAAATAAAATTTGAAAAAATACTTTTATTAGTTTTTAATATTTTTACCTTTTTACCCCAAAAATAGTGAATGATTTCCCATGGTTGACATCATCATCTTGAATCCTATTGGTTCTTATAAATTTTATTTTGGTTATACATTTTTCTAAGGAGGAATATTTTAGACCTCAAAAGTTCTCTAATGGTAGTCAACACAGATACTCCACTTCCCATTCTTCTTTGGAACTAACACTAGAGGTGACACCCATTCACTATCTGAGATGGGGTATATGAACCCTGCATCCGTTGTAATTCTTCCTTAACTATGTATTTAAGGGATGGGTCCATTCTCCTTTGGGGTTGGTGCACAAGCTTGCATCCTTATTTGATGTAAATATGATGAGTAAAAACTGAGGGATGCACCAGTTTAATTTCTTTATAGTCCCAAGCAAAAACATCTAAGTGTTCTCTCAATATCTTGCACAATTGTTATTCCCTGTTGTCCGAGAGAGAGGGATTGATATTTAAGGTTCTAGATGGGCCAAATTCTATAGTTTTGACATGTTCAAGAATTGAGTCAATCGATTATAACTGAGTTCTAGATTCTCTCACAAGTTCATCAAGTGGAATGATAGTGGTCGGTTGGTCTTGAAGGACATGGTCAATGAGGTCATCTTCATCAGGTTTCCCCCATCCTATAATAGCATCTAGGGTACATATTTGGTATGGTGTTGTATGATACACTTCATATTCTTCCTCATACTCTATCCACAAAGGTAGATCATGTTCAATAGAAGGTTGAGCAGGAGGATACAATATCAGTTTCTTTGATAAGGGTCCATTCTTGATGGTCATGTTACCAGCCCTACAACTAATGTAGGCATAAAAAATGGCTAAACAAGGTATTGCTAAGATAATATGGTAACCATTAAACTTTTTTTTAGGTTGGAGAACTAGGAAATAAATAGGATACTCCCAAGAGTCGATGGAGACTGTTATGAATATAATTCATAAAGAATATAAAGAATATAATTATTAAATAGTCAATTAAGGATTATGTAAGTAGTCATTAAGTTAGTGAAAGGGCATGTCTAAGAGACATTCCCAGTCATGAAAGGTCACCTACGTAGGTATATAAGTAGGGCCTCATTGTAACATTTTATCATCTATCTATCTCAACTCATTCTTCACACAGTTTATATAATAATATTTGTATCCTCAATGGATATCTTGATATTTCAAGTATTCTGGAATATTTAACTTGAGAAGGAACTTTGTTTTCTTTAGAGACCATGACATCCTCAAAAACTCCCTTGGGAGCTACTGTGGATATGTTTGCAAGTTGCAACACTGTGGTGGTTTTCCTAAAATCCCCATGGATATTTAGCTTTAGCATGATTTATATAGTCATCAAATTGATGGAAGCCCCAAGATAAATCAAGGTAGGAGGGAGAATGATGCCATCAATGTGGACATCCACTACTGGGATTCTAGGGTCTAGGTATTTTGTAAAAACTACTCTCCCTAACATCAGATTAGATAAGTGTCCAACAACATTGATTGTGGGGGTGTCTCTCCTCTTTCTCCTAGGATTTTTGAAAAAATTCTCCTTCATTAGCTTACTATAGAGGGGAAAATTCTTAATAGCCTAGAGAAGGGGTATATTAACACACAAATTATTGAATTCTCTAGAAGTTCAATCTCTTATAGGGTGTGTTGGTTAGGGTGGATGAATCTTTCAGGAAAAGGAGGTGGATTTACTTGAGGGACACTCTCTTCCTTTTCCTCTTAAAGCTCTTCAGGTGGAGAAGGTGGATGGTTATCTAGAAGTACTCTACCATATCAAAGTTTGATCTCTTAGACATCCAAAACATATGAAGGATAAGATGTCTCTCCATTGTAGACTTGTTATGCCTGTTTGTTATTCGGGTTCATATTTGGGTGAGAATTAATTTGAGGTTTCTTAGTTTGAAAAAGATGAGTGAGTTTTGGTTATGGTTGGGGTGGAAGCAGTAAAGCAAGAGGTTTGTTGATTTGAGGCCTCCACCCTTGTGATGGGTTTCTCCATTGAGGAGGCTAGGGAGGATATGTCTAAAAAGGATGGTTGACATATTGAGGAGTATATGGAGGAGCATAAGGCCAAGAAGGATGTGTGGGCCATGATGGATGATTGGAAGAGTACCAAGGTTGAAAAGGTGCATTCTGATTTGAATTTTAATAAGAATAAGGTGCACCTTGCATGCCCTGTCGGTATGGCTGAGCTCCTTGAGGCCTTCTTTGATTGATGAAGAAGATTTGCTTTGGCCCACCTTATACCCATTGGAATACAACGTTTAGGCCTGGTAAGGAAGGAAATTTATCCATTTCATGTTTTTCCTCATAGATTGAGTAGACTTCCATGACATTTATTGGGAATTCATTCTTAGGGTGTCTCCTAGTGCATATAGGGAAAAAAATAGCTAGGCTCTCTCTGCTTCCTCTTGTTTCCTATTGATATGCATGGTATCCATTTTAAATGAAGAGTTTTGTAGAATTTCACTCTTGAAATCCTCCAACATCTTTCCTATCTCATTTTTGATGGATGATGTGGAGGAAGAGGTATTGGCCAAGCCTTGGCTAGCCTTACCCTTCTTACTAGCTTCCCTAGAGTGGTTTTGGAGCACAATGTTGATTTAATCACAGGATAAATGATAGATATCTCCTCTAGATAGAATATTTATGGTCTTCAACAATTCACCCCTAATCCCTCAAAGAAGAACTAACTTGAATGATTCAGGATCAAGAGTGCAATTGGCCGTCGTATAGTTAAGTTGAAACCTTTCCTCATAGTCTTCTAAAGGTTCATCAAGTCCCAGGGTCATCCCGAATATTTCTTCCTTGATTTATTTAGACCTACAATAATCCATGTACTTTCTATTGGAGGACTGCTGTATTTTTCCCCAGGTAGTGATGTTTCCCCCAGGTAGACCCATAAACCAGTGCAAGGATGGATCCTTAAATGTAGAGGGTAACAACTTCAAATTTTTTTCATCTAAGGCATAGTCCTATGCCCTAAAAACGACAAAAAATTCAAACATGAAGGTATCATGATCCTCATAAGTTAGGTCATGGAAGTGTGGGAGGGAAACATGGATGATGATTTTATCCTGACCTCTCCATCGGTTTCTATGATGGGAAAGGTCTCATTGTCCCTGTTCTCAACCATAAATTGGATAGGTGAAGTAGGTTCTTCTTCTTCCCTAGTAGTTTCTTAAAAAAATTATAGGGTTCTCACCTAGAGGGTCTTATAACTCCCCTGTAGTGAGATAGGGAAGCTCACAATTCGATCAGGTGCTCAAAATAATGCTAAAAAATTAAAGTTGTTAGAATGGCATGGAACTTGAAAAGCCACGTAGATATTGTCATTTTGAATATGACGCAACTCGTTTAGGGGAAAAACAACACCGTATGCTCCTAGAAACAAGTTCTGTCGTCTTTTCCAAACAAGTAATTTTTGGAAAAAAATGCAAGTTTCCTAATGAGTATTTCATATAGCTGACTCAACATGGTTGACTGGTCAAAGGGTGACTGTATAGTGGGTCAATCCTGGCTTGCCACTTGTTGAAGTTTTATTGGTTGCTAGTTGGCATGATTTGATTGGTTGAAAGGGTGGCCAACCACGTGGTACCACATGGCCCAATCGAAGGCCACCACGTGGCAGCACGGGGGCCACCAAAATAAGTTGAAGGTTAAACTACCCTTTGTAGGATTTGAAACCATGACCACCGTTCTATAAAAACAATGAATTCACCATTGAACCACCAATGTTACTTGTTAATACATTGGGCACAAATAGTATTTGAATGTTATGTGTTTCAGAGGTCAAGGTAAGGGGCCAAGGCTTACCCCCCCCCCCCCCCCCATATTACAACACCATATGACCTTACCACTAGAATCGAGGCACGTGGGATAAACCATATTATAAACTGTCGTGGTCATCGCATCATGTGACACCCTGCAAAAACCATTCCACTTGACTGCTAATTGGGAAAGCCATCAGTGTAACTGCCTAGTCTAACATCCGGTGTGACCGCTATAGCCTCTAACTGCCAACGGTTAGTAGGACCGCGTGATATCTTATATTAAAAATTGTTAAATGCGTCAATGCAATATGTTTGATTTTTTAGACTTAAGGTATCATTGGGAAAATTAAGGTTCTGAAAATTTCACCCGAAATTCCGGGAAATTATCACCCAGTTAACCAAATTAAGGGCGAAATTGTAGGACCGGTCCAAATTTTGGGGAAATTATCAAGTGGTTAGTAGGAAAACTAGGGAGGCTAATAAATTCTTCAAATTTTGACCAATTTCGCATTAGAAAGAGGATAGATAGGAACATTTGGGCATTCTGTATCTGGTGGCATAGGTTTTTAAGACATTTGAGCACCATAAATGTATATAATCACTATTTTGAGCATAATGAAAGAGGGTCGAGCCATTGAAAGTTGGACCAAGGAGATGTAGCCCAGGAGTGGTCAATGCCTTCATCATATGTTGTTTTTTTATTATTATTATGGTGCATTGGTCTGTTGTTTCTATATATTTTAGAGTTTATTTACATCCTTTATGTGTTTAAAAATTAACATAAAAGCTCTCAAAAAGTCAATTTAAACACTTTTAATTGGAAAAACCTCAAGAAAAATTTGATTAAGATATCATACAGATCAAGTTTGGTATTTTTTTGGTCAATTTAATTGTCTTAAATTGATTACATAAATTATCGACCAGAGTTGGTAAAATTGTGAAGCGCAAGTGCACAATATATGCTAGAAGCCTATTTTATTCATTTAGTTTATTGGTGTGATGATTGGATTTGTAGAGATTACTTCTAAGGATGCTTTTATTATTATGTTCTTAATGAAATTGATAATTTTAAATTAAAACTAAGTTCAAAAAATCAACATGCTTTCTACTTTGTAAAAACTGAAACAAACTTTCTCTATCTTATGAAGAAATCTTAACTAATTTATTTGTTAGTCTCTAAAAATTATTATTCTCTAACATTCTTGTGCATGAAGATAAAATCGAATTCTAGAAAAGGGAATTTATACATTTTTATGTTTTTGAAATGAAATGTTGTGACAATTAAACTTGTAAAGAAATCACTATATATCTTGAAAAGAAATCACTCATGAATGGAAAAGAACACACTCATATGCTGAAAGGAAATCACTCAATCACTACTGTTTCGAAAAGAAAGCACTCATGCTCTTGAATTAAACCACTCATAAACATGTAAAACTACTCTAAAATAAATCACTGCTACTCTAGAAGTAAAACTATGAACCTTCTGCAATTTGACAAATCGAAAGGAAAGATTGATGAATCTACATCAAATTATAAAATAATACTTATGAAAGCATCTACATCAAATAACAAAATGGAATTTTGGAAGCAACTACAACAAATGACAAATTCGAATTCTAAAAAAAACTAACGCAAATGATAAAATGAAAACATGAAAACTACATTAAAAACATAAAATGAAAAACCTTCACTGTTTGTAGGGGCCCTCCACAAACATGTGGTCTCAGAGCTTCACACAAACAATTAGCTACACATCAAATCTTCAAGGTACTTATTCATTAAAAAGGAATGAAAAACAGAGTTTTAAAACTTCACAATATGCTTTAGAAAATTAACCTCCCTTCTTTGTTTCAATGGAGTGTTTATATAGGAGTTGCAATGTAACTTTATGGGATTCATATGGCTAAATATCAGAATTGAATGGACACCTATTTTCCACGAATTCAATGAAGCATATTCCATTCTAACCTCTATTTTCTTGATTGGGTGTTTATTGACACATGGACGCAATGTTGGTTCATGTAAAATAGGGCTCCAAAGAACCTGAAATATATCCTAAATGGTAACGAATTTGGGAAAAATTCTCGTACAAAACTTAATCGAGCTCGTGCAGAAAAAAACCCATGTTTTTGCTTTGCGATATTCGCTTTATTTTTCTCAGAAAAAACGTTTGAATTTGAATGGTCAAAACTGCTGCGATTGTCCCTTGATCTTTGCCTAGAGGTCCACATGTGTGAGCTAGGTGGAATTTAACAAACAAAAATCCGTATTGAAGCTTCTAGAAACAATTTCCATGTGTTGTATTTCATTCTAGAGTGGTGTTACTACCTCAACCATGGAGACAGCTGCGGAAACTATACAAACTAGAACTGTCAAACTATCATTAGTAAAACCATGCATAATTCTCTTTAATTCATTAAAAATAATATAAATACTAATAATAAACCATGTAAACATGTATGTGTGAATTTGGTGCGTTTATAAAGAAATATGGTTAAAAATGATGACAATGGGTGAATGGAATGATGCGAAAATGGAAATGATCATAGATTGCAGCCCATAATGATTGTCTTCTTATATTCCATGCATAGAAACTAATCATATTTCAATAATGTTATCAAATAGTTTCTTCAAGAACTCACAAGCTAATGAATGAAGAAGACATCCCAATGTGAAGCTTTTGACAAGATGAGTTGCACATACCACAAAATAAGAGTTATTGTTGAGGGTTATACAACTCATCAAAGTCTAAAATATGCTTCCAAGTGATTTCAAGAGTGTGTGAACAAAGCTTTTTTTCAATCTTCTTCTTATGGCTTTGTACCCATCATTTCTTGGCCTCCATTAAAAATCTGAAGATGAGCAATATGACACATAATTTAAGTGCTCAATGTACCTTTTGATCATGTGCTACAAACATGTACCATGAAGGGAAGTTTGTAAAATAATTTTTTTTCTCAAGAACATCATGTTGATGGACCATTAAGGAAAGCATGGATTAACAAGAAGAGAAAGTTTAAACAAGAGAGTGGTGAAACCATAGAAGAACATCATTATGACCATGGAAGACAATGAAATGATTGCATGGGTGGTGAGACTTTGTTAATAAAGAATCAATCATAACTTGTGGGATTGGTTGTGAAAATGCATGAAAAAACATATTGGGAGAAAAATTGGAACTACATGTTCACAATCAGGGAAAATTTTAGGGGCTAATATTTGCAGGTGGGCTAATTTTCCATGATTTTTTCAAAAAACAAGGTTCGCCAATTTCCATTTTTTTCGAAAATGATTCACCCAATTTTTATAGTACACCATTATCTTCCCTTAAAAATCGCCAAAATATTATATTGACTATATAAAATCATTGGAAATATAAATATTTCTACAAAAATATCGCAGAAATTTTACAATTTTCATATTAGGGACTAGTAATATTCAACGAGGTTTCTAAACTTTAAGATAAACTTCCATCCTTAAAATTTTCCCTGTTTACAATAGATTTTCATCAAAATTTCTAGAATTTTTAACAAATTAAAAAGTTTAAGGCTAGTTTTTCCTCAAGTTTACCTTTTGGAATTGGAGAAGAGAATATGATCTGATGGCTGATTTGGTGGTGATTTGGCTCAGGTACTCTGCTCCATGATGCGTTGACCTCCACTTTGACCTTGCTCCACAAAATGTATCTTTTCATGTAGTAGATTTGTTTTTCCAATTTCTCTCAAATGGTGAATCAGATTCTCCTGAAATTTTCTGAGGTTGTTAATATTAATATTATGCATATTACCACAAAAAATCTTAGCCAATGAGTGCATGGATCTCGAGAAAAATGAGAAATGGATGTAGGTGAAAGTGGTCAATTTCTTGAAAAATAAACACTGGAATTTTCTGAACTTTTCTGGGTTCATTTACCCTACCTCAATGCATTTACAATAAAAATTTCAGGCCCAACAGATGCATGGTTTACAAGTTATGATCAAATCAATTTTTGCCATGCTTCACCCTTCACGCTGCTCAATGTTGCAACAAAGAAATATGCCACGAACTCATTTTAAGGCAAAATTGAGTGATTTAAAAGGGAAACCATGTATTTTTACCTTTTCTACCACCACATGCCTTCATAATCCCATTTTGATAAAGAAAAGACACTTCTATGCAAAAATACTGAAATCTTCCCTAATCTGTCAAAAATGATGAAAAATGAAAATCTGCCTTAAAAACCCACTTGAAGCGTCCTTCAAAATTTCTCTTTTCTGAATTATGTCTGTGTCTTACTCAACTTATCATATTCTGAGAAAACCCAAAAGCTCGTAATTTTTTATTTTTTCTCCAATCTCTTGTAATATTTGTGCCAAAACTGCCTCTGGAAAAAAACTGCTACAAAAAAATAGGCTGCTACACCAATAGCTGCAGAAACTGCAGCTTTCCGCAGCTATTGCAAAAATTGTCAAATTTTTCCCAAAAAAACAATATTTTCTCCAAATTTGAACTGTTGATTTGAATTGGGAAATGCATGTTGAAGTAGAAACCATGAAACATACTGCATATTGATTGAAATAGGCCCAAATTTATTGTGTTTCTTGAAAATGAAAATGAATGAAAACGTGTTGTAATGGTGCCATCATGTTGTTGTTGAATGAAAAAAAGGATGAAAATGCTGTTACAAGAAACCAATAAAATGTACTACTGCAAGTTGTTGTTGATTCCATAAAACCATTAGTCTTCATCAAAGCCAAAATTCATGGTACAATTCTTACCATACGATGAATTTGTCGAAGTCGATCATGGGAAGAAATCATTGGATTACCGATCAATGATGAAAATCGTTAACCAATGTGAGACAACTCACTGATAATGTAAATGAGTGTCAAATTACCTAAGTGCATCTTGACAGGGACGAATGAATGTGTTGAAGTCGAGTCACCTGCAAGATCTGACAATCAAGATACATTGTTGTATTCCCATTGTTTTCAACAAGAAGGCTTGCCATTGATGTATGCAAGTTCCAAGGCACTCCAAATAATCTCTGATCTTGATCCCAGATAAGGTGTTGAGATCGATGGGACAAGACCTATTGGAAGGTGGACCTTCAGGAATTCCATATCATCCAACTCGAGCATAGAACCAAAAATGATTTGAAGAACCATACTAAAAGATTGAAACCATCATGAAATTGAATAACTTATTGTGAACTTTTCTTACAAGTTGCCTGGTTTTCAAGCAAAGCTCATGTCCAATTGTGCCAGCAAGCTAGTTTTCACAATAGGACTTATTTTTCTCTTTACTTATTTTTTTTTAATATGTCCTACTCTACTTGAAAAATAAATCTTATTCAAGTATATGAATACTTCCAATGGAACCATGTATGTAACAGGATGATAGATAAACTCATATGCAGGTTTGAAATATAATATTTGATATGTACTAGTATATGGGAGACCAATTGCCTTGATTGAGATGATGTCAGAAGATACTGAAGAATTTAGCATTGGGATCCAATGACTCCCGTGGACCAAGATTCAATGTAATCTTGTATTCCTTGGCTTCTTGCTATCATGTCATGAAAGTCTTCAGAGATGTGACCTTCATTCATAGAATCTGGTGATAGACAGTCATGAAAATTTTCAATCTATGGTTCCAACAAATTCTCTTTATCGAAAGGCATCCATGATTCTTGGACCTTATCTAATTCTTCTTCTTCTTGTTTTTTTTCTTCAATGATAGCTGGTGAATCATTTTGCAATACCTCAAAATCGTAAGTTGATTGAGGTCTTTTATTGTTGGGGATATGAAATGGTTGTGGAGGTAGTGGAGTGGAAACGGATCTTTGGTGTGCTTGTGTGGATGGTAAGGGGAAAGGTTGAATTGAGGTCAAATCATGGTGATATTGATGATGTGGTGGAGGTGAATGGTATGTATAACATTGATGATGGTATTGAGGATAGAGAGGGAAATATTGAGGATTTGGTGGATTTCCTTTGTAGGGCCTTTGCCAACTTTGTTGCCAAGATTGGTTTTGAGGTTGGGATTGAGATCACCAAGATTTCCAAGGTTGGTTTTAAGGTTTGGATTGAGATGTCCAAGGTTTCCAAGGAAAGGGTGTTTTCCAGTTACTTTGAGATTGTTGTGCATAACCCTGAAATTGAGAATTGAGATCTTGCATCATACAAGGTTGATGAGGCTGCCCTGGTCTTCTTGGAGCTACATAACAAGATTGTTCCAGTGTTTGATTTTCTTCCTGGTAAACTACCTTAAACCCTGGTAATGATGGAAAATATTTATTAGTATGTGATCCTACACAAATGTCACAAATTTTAATGTTATTAAGTGGACATTCATGAAAAGCATGTTTCTTTCTACATTTATGGAAAAATATAAATGAATTATCATTCTCAACTTTTTGTTTGTTTTGCATTCTAAGCATGTCAACTTCTTCATTTAAATTACCAAGAATGTTTAATAAATCGTTAAGTTCAGTTTGAATTACCAATCCTGATGTCGACTTAATTTCTCTTGCCATAAAGGGATCTTGAGTGGATCTTACATACTTTGCTTTTCCTCTTGATATGTTCTTGCACAATTCAAAAATATCTTGAAATGACATTGATAGACATCTCCTTTTCCCACCAAATTAAGAATATCAATCCATTCATCCTTTATAACATTTAGTAGGAGATTTTTTAATGCGTCTGATCCTAAATTACGAAATTTAGATCTTTTGATATTATAAGCAAATATCTCCACTAAATCTTCTAGGGTTTCATCCTCTTTTTGGTTCATCTTAAAGACTTCATTTCTAAGGTCATGGTGTATGCAATAATCTTATATTTTTCCAAAAATACCCTTTTCATATCATCCGATGTCCTTATAGAATTTGTTCCTAAAGTCATGAATAATCTAAGAGATCTATCCTTCAATGTTGCCGGAAACAAATTCAATTTTTGAATGTGAAATGAGTAGCCATAATATCTACAGATTATTTCAAATTAAAAAAAAAATGTTTCTGGGTCTTCTGATCTCATACCTTTGAATTTAGGAAGTACAGATGCAGAGATGTTCTTTATTTGAATGTTGATATCAGTTTCTTGAATGTGAAATACAAAAGGATCTTCCTGATTGTCATCATCTCCATCCATTTCTTCAACCTCCGTTGTCACCTCTTCTTCTACCTCCAAAGATATGAATTCATGACGTGGATGTGTGGCTCTTACTGCACCACGTGATATAGTGGGTGAGGTAGGTGATTGAAGTTTTTATTTTTATTTTTTAATGAAAAGAAAAATGCTCCTATTTACACTTCCCCGACAATGACGCCAAAATGTTTGGTCAATTTAATTGTCTTAAATTGATTAGATAAATTATCGACCAGATTTGGTAAACTTGTGAAGTGCAAGTGAACAATATATGCTAGAAGCCTCTTTTATTCAGTTAGTTTATTGGTGTGATGATTGGATTTGTAGAGATTACTTCTAAGGATATTTTTATTCTTAATTTCTTAATGAAATTGATAATTTTAAATTACAACTAAGTTCTAAAAATCAACATGCTTTCTACTCTGTAGAAAATGAAACAAACTTTCTCTATCTTATGAAGAAAACTTAACAAATTTATTTTTTAGTCTATAAAAATTCTTATTCTCTAAAATTCTTGTGCATGAAGATAAAATCAAATTCTAGAAAAGGGAATTGATACATTTTTATGTTTTTGAAATGAAATGCTATGATAATGAAACTTGTAAATAAATCACTATAGCTCTTGAAAAGAAATCACTCATGAACGCAAAAGAACATACTCATATGCTAAAAGGAAATCACTCAATCGCTACTGTTTCGAAAATAAATCACTCATGCTCTTGAAATAAATCACTCATAAACTTGTAAAACTACTCTAAAATAAATCATTGCTACTCTAGAAGTAAAACTATGAAACTTCTGCAATTTGACAATTTGAAAGGAAATATTGATGAATCTACATCAAATGATAAAAGAAGACTTATGAAAGCATCTGCATAAAATAGAAAAATGGAATTTTGGAAACCACTATAGCAAATGAAAAATAGGAATTTTGAAAACAACTACGGAAAATGATAAAATGAAAACATGAAAACTACATTAAAAACATAGAATGAAAAACCTTCACTGTTTGCAGGGGCCCTCCATAAATAGGTCGTCTCAAAGCTTCACACGAATAGTCAGCTATGCATCAAATATTCAAGGTAATTCTTCATTAAAAGGAATGAAAAGCAGAGTTTTAAAACTTCACAATATGCTTCAGAAAATTAAACTCCCTTCTTTGTTTCAATGAAGTGTTTATATAGGAGTTTCAATGTAACTTGATGGAGATTCATATGGCTAAAGATAAGAATTGAATGGACACCTATTTGCCATGAATTTGATGAAGCACAGTCCATTCAAACCTCTGTTTTCTTGATTGGGCGTTTATTGACACACGGGTTCAATGTTTTCTCATGTAACTGCAAAATTGGGCTCTAAAGAACCTGAAATATCTCCCAAATAGTAATGAATTTGGGAAAAAATCTTATAGAGAACTTAATTGGGCCCGTGATGAAAAATTTCCATGTTTTTGTTTTGTGATATTGGCTTTATTTTTCTCAGAAAATGCGTTTGAAGTTGAGTGGTAAAAAATAATGTGATTTTCCCTTGATCTTTGCCTAGAGGTCCACATGTGTGAGCTGGGTGGAATTTGACCAACAAAAATCCATATTGAAGCTTCTAGAAACAATTTCCATGTGTTGGATTTCATTCTAGAGTGGTGCTACTACCTCAACCATGGAGACACTATGTAAACTTGAACTATCAAACTATCATTTGTAAAACCATGCATAATTCTCTTTAATTCATTAAAAATAATAGAAAAAATAATAATAAAGCATGTATACATGTATGTGGAAATTTGGTGTGTTTATGACGAAATATGGTTAAAAATGATGACAATGGGTGAATGGAATAATACGAAAATGGATGGTTTCATCAACAAAATTATGACAAATTGGAGGCTCAACAGTATCAGAGCCTAGGTTTTCTTTGTTGTTGTGAGGATTTAATTTTTTGCAAGTGTATGTGATGCTTACAAGGTTGAAGCTCAAGAGAGGAGAAGGAAAGCTTGTGGTTGCAAGTCCTCAAGTTAGGTCAAGGAAAAGGAGAGAAAATATGCCTCAAGATCCACCACCAATTCCTCATCAAATTGCAGTTGAAGCTTTAGCAAGCATGTATCATTAAGGAGGAACTGATAACATGTCAGAAGATGAAAAGAATTTCAGAAAAAAATTCTTTGACATGACTGAAATTATCAAGGTTCTGTATGAAGAGAGGACTTCAAGGTTGTAGGGTGAAATTTCCAAGCCTTCAAAATGAGAGGGTTCTTCTGGAGGAAAAGGAGTAGATGATGAAAATCCTTCAAAAGGAAATGGTGACAAACCACCCTCTTATCCACCATTAACTTCACCTCCATCCTCACCCTCATATTCTTCCTCTTCCACAACCACTATTACTCAAACACCTCCACATACCCCAAGGGTGCATGGTAAAACCCCCTTATTAAAAATTGATATCAAATTCAGACTGCGTATGTATAATGGTGAAATGAATGCTGAAAGACTTGACAATTGGGTTCATCTACTTGAACTTTATTCTGTGATCCAAAACATCAAATATGATGAAACAAAGCTTCATTTCGCTTCATTGAGGTTGGAAAGTGCTTCTTTGATTTGATGGGAATACAAAACAATAGAGGATATGAAAAAGTATGGTAAGGTCTCCACCTCTTGGATAGATTTTATTGCTTCACTTAGAAGACAATTTTATCCATTATGTTATATGAAAAAGGATATTATGGATTGACAATATTTTAGACAACTAAATGGTCAAAGTGTGCAAAGCTACACTCAAGAATTTAGAAGAAGATTCTTGATATTACGTGTAGATTTGAATTCAAAAGACACTTGTTGAAATATATTGGGGGTTTACACAGTTATTTACGACATACTATCCTTATGTTTAATCCTACAAGTTTATATGAAGTTTGTGTCTAGGCAACTCATCTTGAAGCAAGAGGTAAAAACTCCATAAGAGGGTAGCAAGAAACCATTCACAAGTGGAGACAAGGGTAAGAAAAATTTGAAAGGGAAGGGAAAGAAGACTCGCATCCGTCAAAAAGGAAGGAGAAAAACTAACATGAAAACATTGTTCCAAAGAGGGTCATGATGAAGATAATTATTGGAAGCTTCACCCATATTTGTCTGATATAAAAGCTATTTTCCATCGCCATGAAAACAAGTATGACTTGTTCAAATATGGAATAGAGTACATTTTTAGAGCACATTGACAAAAACTAAATCTTTCACTTGTAAATATTGGACAAATGAAGAGACTCATTAACTCTAGCAAGAATTTTGTGCTTCTAATGGTCAAGCAAAAGAATGATATTGAAAATGAAGCTTTTCAAGGTTGTGATTAAAGATTAAAATATTATTTGGTTGAAGTTTTTAACCAATATGATGAGATGTTTCAGGAGCTGAAATGATTTCCTCCCAAGAGGGGAATCCAACATGAAGTATAATTGCAGCAAGATTGTCCTCTTCCTAACATTGGAATGTAAAGGATGTCAGTGATGGAAAGTCTAGAAATTAAAAAGAAAATTCAAGAGTTGTTGGAAAAAGGGATCATCAGTCCAAGTACTTCGCCATGCGGGTCACCTATTGTTTTGGTGCCAAATAAAGATGGAACATGGCGCATGTGTGTGGAATTTTGTGCATTGAAAAAAATTACAGTAAAGAACCATTGCCCACTTCCTAGAATTGATGATTTTCTTGATCAATTGAAAGATGTAAAATATTTTACTAAGTTGGACATAAGGAGTGGCTATCATCAAATTATAATTGCTTAAGGTGACAAATGGAAGACAACAGTAAAAACAAAGCAAGGTTTGTTTGAATGGGTTGTTATGCCTTTTGGTCTTTGCAATGCTCCATCTACCTTTATTCATGTGATGAATGATGTATTAAGGCTATTTCTATATGAGTTTGTGATAGTATAATTAGATGACATCTTGGTTTTTAGTAAATATAATGAAGAACACATTATGCGTGTCAAAAAAGTACTTGATGTCTTGAAGAAAGAACAAAAGTTTTTAAATATGTCAAAGTGCGAGTCTGGAAAAAAAATATTTAGTGTATTTGGGTCACATTGTCGGAGGAGGTGAATTGAAAATAGATCCCTCCAAGGTTGATGTCATTTTGAATCTGCCAAAGCCCAAAAAATTTACTAAGGTAATAAGCTTTTTGGGAGCAACCCAATATTGGAGGAATTTTATTGCTAACTTCTCTTCTATCACAGCTCCATTGCATGCATTGACAAGTGTGAAGCAAGCCTTTTAGTGAGGAGGTAAACACCAAAAGGAATTTGATGCATTGAAAGAAAAGATCATTTTAGCCCTGATACTTGCACTTCCATACTTGAGACAGTCATTTGAGATTCAAACTGATGTTAGTGATTATGCCATGGGTGTGGTCCTCATGGAACATGTTAAGCCTATCCGTTATCATTCAAAAACTTTTAATGGTGCAGTGATTAATTACCTACATATGTGAAGGAGTTGTATGCATTGGTGGAAAGTGTGAAAAAGTGGAAACACTACTTGATGGGCAAGGAAACAATCATTCACACTGATCATCAATCGTTGCAATACTTGCAATCGCAAACAAATTTGCAGCAATCAAGACACCTTCGATGGATGGGTTTTCTTCAACAATTCCACTTGGTGATAGGGTATAAAAAAGGTATATACAATAAAGTTGCTGACATGCTTTCTAGGCCTATTGTTAGTGCTGCTGCTATTATTAAGCATAATTATTTTTTGCATGAGAGCTATGTTGAACAATATGCTTTAGATAGCTATTTTCAAGATGTATATGTAACTCTAAGTCAAGGGAACCAAGTAGAGAAATTGGATTATAACATGCATGATAACTTGTTGTACCATCTTGGAAATATTTGTATTCCACGGGGAGAAAGAGTCAACACTATAAGAGAGGCACACATACTTCTCTTATTGCTGGTCATTTTTGTGTAAGTAATATGGTGGCACATCTACAGAGGTATTGTTATTGGCCTCATATGCTTGAAAGTGTGTCACATTTTATTATAGGTTTTTCATTATGTGTTGTTAATAAGCCTAGCAATAGAAAGTTAGGATTGCACACTCCACTTCAAATACCTTCTCATCCATGGGAAAGTGTTTCTATGGATTTTTTTGGAGGTCTTCCTAGGTCAAAGAGGAATCGTGATTATATTTTTGTCAAGCTTGTGGGGATTCATTGACATCAAATTGAAGCAGAGTAAACCATTTCATCCAAAAATAGATGGTCAAACATAGGTGGTGAACAAGACTGTGATGCATCTTCTTCATGGTTACTGCAATAAGAATCCTATGTTTTGGGATGAAAACTTGCACTATATTCAACATGCTTACAACCGGGCCAAGAACTCTTCAACTCAAATGTCACCATTTGAGGCATGTTTGGGATACTAGCCTAAATCTACTTTTGACTTCACTTTTTGAAAGGATTTTTCTGTGTATGGTCATAATGACATAGAAAAAGCTAATAGTTTCATTATACGAATCCAATTGGTGCATCAAGTAGTCCAATAACAGTTGGAAAAAAGCCAAGTCAAGTACAATACAAGGCACGATAAACAGTGTGTAGATCACAAATTCCAAGTCGGTGATGAAGTTTGGCTTCACATTAGCAAAGAAAGGCTTCAAGGAGGAGTTAAAAAATTGAAACCAATTCGATATGGTCCATTCAGAATTTTAGAAAAGATTGGTGATAATGCCTTCAGGTGGGATTTTCCTTCATATATGCAAATTTATGTTGTTGTTAATGTTGAGAACTTAAGGTTGTATGATCAAATTTTGATTGAAGATCAAGAAGAATATGTTTAGATTCCTTCCATTGAGGATTTTTCTCCCGAATACCTTGATGAACTACAACTAGACACCATTCTTGACAAAAGAACAAAGTCTTCAAAATGAGGGAATGTGGAGTACCTTTGTGTGGGGATCAAAGGCACAAATCCAAGCAAGGCCAAATGGATCGAGATTGGAAAGGTGAGTGAATTGTACCCTCATGTGTTGAACAACTGAAAGTGATCTTTTGGGGTCCAAAAGCTTCTACTGGGGAGGAGTGATCAGGTGCTCAAAATTATGCTAAAAAATGAAATTTGTTAGAATGGCATGTAACCTGAATGACTGCGTAGATCTCATCGTTTTGAATTCGGTGCAACTCATTTCACAGAAAAATTACTCCGTATGCTCCTAGAAACATGTTCTCTCAGCTTTTAAAAACATGTAAATTTTGGAAAAAAATGTAGATTTCCTTGTCAACAGTCCGTACAGCTGACTGGGGATGGTTGATGCATCAAAGGGTGACTGCATAGTGGCCCAATCCTGGCTCGCCACTTGTCGAAGTTTTATTGGCTGATAATTGTCATTATTTAGTTGGTTGAAATGGTGGCCAACCACATGATGCCATGTGGCCCAACTGTAGGCTGTTACATGGTAGCACGGGGGCCACTAAAATTAGTTGAAGGTCATATTTCCCTCCGATAGATTCGCAACTATGACCACCATTCTAACAAAAAAATGAATTCATCGTCGAACCACTAATGTTACTTGTTAATACATTGGGCGCAAATAGTATTTGAATGTTATGTGTTTCAGAGGTTGGTAAGGGGCTAGGGCTTAGCCCTATCACACCCCCCCCCCCCATATTACAACACCATATGAACTTACCACCAGAATTGGGGCACGGAGGATAAACCACTGTCTAAACCATCAGAGACGCCATGTGACACCCTATAATAACCATTCTGCCTAACCATTGCCAGATCGCCACTTGGGAAATATGCTAGCCTAAATTCCTTGTCTAACCTCCAATGTGACCGCTGCGATCTCTAACCGCCAATTGTTAGTAGAACCGCATGGTATTTTATATTAAAAATTTGTTAAATGTGCCAATACAATATGTTGGATTTTTCAGACTTAAGGTGCCATTGGGAAAATTAAGGTTTTGACAATTTTTCCCAGAATTATAGGAAATTGTTGCCCAGTTAGCCGAATTAAGGGAAAAATTTTAGAACTGGTCCAAAATTTGGGGAAATTATGGAGCGGTTAGCAGGATAACTAGGGAGGCTCATAAATTCTTCAATTTTTTATCAATTTCAGACCATAAAGAGGCTAGAAAAGAATTTTTCAGCATTCTAGAGATGGTGGAACAGGTTTTGAAGCCATTTGAGCTCTGTAATTGTATCTAGTCACTATTTTGAGCATAATGAAAGAGGGCCAAGCCATTGGAAGTTGGACCAAGGAGATGTAGATGTTACAAAAAAAAAATTCACTGTCCCTGTACTCCCTATTCTCGAATCCTAGAGGACCTTAACAGTGACCCCTATGTCTCTTTTCCATCATGAACATATAACATTACATCCCTTACAATATTCATAACAAACTCTCTATTAGTCATTCCTAGAGTAGCTCCTTAAAAACATGTTTATTTGGAGTAGCGTGACCCTTATTTGTCTCACTTGCGCCGATGACTCATCCTAAGCTTGTGAGTAGCGCCAATTAGTGCTAGTATGGAGATCACACCCACGCCAATCCACTTCTGGAAGTTTTTTAAAAATGGAAATGACTCTTCATGATCTAGAAGCTTCGTGGGTGCAGAGATGGTTTTTTGTTCATGGGGATAGGGCCGAACTTCTCCCTTTGGGCTTCTTGTTCCTACAAAAGAGGAACCACCCAAGGAGATAAACCATTTCCTCACCTTAAGTAGATCCATGTTCCCTCTCCAATTACTATAAAATGGACATCCTCCCATACATTTCCTAGTTAGAACAGAGATAGAAGAACAACAAAGAGATAATTGTTTTTATAGGCATTGAAGGAGAGTTGAGACCATTGGCATTTCGTACTGAGTTGAAACGAGTGCTTTGGAGACGTGCCTGGATCTGGACCCATTTGAGGAGAGCTTTGACATCAAGGCGTAGGTTGTAACTCCCCCTCTTATATTAATATGATACAACTGATTCTTACTCCCACTCTTGTCCATGATGCATGATTAGATTTCTAGTACTTCTTGATCAACTAGATAGATTTTTTATGTAAAATGCATGTTGTCATTTCACGTTTTGTGTTGTTTGATCTCTTGTGTAGGTAGCTAAGCATTGGCGATAGCGAGTATCCAACTAAGAAAGAAAATAATCAAAGGACTTGAGCGAGTAGCAAAATCGCAACATCAGATCGAGGTAGGCTGTCTCCATACGATCCATGTTCATTTACAATCTAGGAAAGTAGGTGTTAGATTTTTCCCTTTGTTACTAGACCCATCGTAGGGCTAGAGGGATCATCTCTATCCGTAGAGAAGATTTTCCTACATAACAGTAGCCCAAGAGGGGTGCACTCCTTCATCATTTGCTATTTTTTTATTATTATTATGGTGCATTTTTCTGTTGCTTTTGTATATTTCATTGTTTATTTACATGCTTTATGTGTTTAAAAATTAACATAAAAGCTCTTAAAAACCAAATTTATACACTTTTAACTGGAAAACCCTCAAGCAAAATTTTATTAAGATCTCATACAGATCACAGTCACCAAATAAGAGTGAATGTTGATTGTGTGAGGGTGTGGGGATTTTGGTAGAAATTTTCCTTGATTATATCCCTACTCCTACGAGGTATGGAAGATTTGTTTTTCTCACTTTTTCAGATCTAGTGCAAGACAGGCCTTTCTGAGTGCTCTCGGCATACCCAAGAAAAAAGTATTTATGAAACAAAGTTTCTAGGATAGAATTTGGAGGTGACTAAAGAAGTTGAGGGAGTTCAGTATGGAAGTGGTAAAGGTGCCCTTTCCTATAGATCCGCACAACCCTGAAATCATCACATTGATGCATCCATTTATCATTGCCAAAAAAGATAATTGATGGTGGAAAATATGAGTTGAATTTAGAAGATATCTATTTTATGGCATAACTATTATCTAATCGTTAAAAAAAATTCTAAGCTACAAAAATGAAATGTAATACAAGACAAATAACACAAATATTTTTCCAAGAAATGATAAACATAATACTTTTGGACTGTGGTTGTGAATCGTTCCAGTTATGCTCCCACAAGAGAGGTGAAGTAGACGTTGGAACCACAAGTTTTGATAAATTATTCTCTACTGAAATGCAAGAAACTAAGAAATACTTGAAGCTAAGAGAAATAAAAATACACATTAGAGGAACCTAAGCCACTAGGTTGGGCCCAAACCCAAGGGCCTCAACCCTCTGGAACTAACTCAGTGATAACTCAGTAAGCAACTTCTCATTATCATCAAATAAAATGTCTAACATATCAGATGACAATAAAAATAGTAGTGCCAAGTTCTTAAGCTCAATAACTATCTAGCTAAAAACCAAAATCAAATCGTAATGAGCTCGTCTTCTTGTTTATTTGTACAAGAAGGTAGCTTCTAGAAACTCCATATAAAATAGGAATTATTGTCTCCTTCAACTTGAGGATGGTTGATGTTGTTCCTCATTACTCCCACTTGCACTAATAGTGGCTTTACTTCCAATGACCTCGAGCTAATGAGAGAGAGATTGTTGTGATATTAGGCCGATTGAGGGAGTTAACGAGGTAGGAAACCTCCTTGATTCTCTCCAAACTATCTACTTTGAGCCCCTGCATGGAAACTATCTCAAAAATTCTCCATTCCCTGTAGTTAAACCACATTAGGCTACATAAAATTATAGAAACTTTTTATCCTTCTCACCAAGAATAATATAACTAAAAATGTAAATAAATGTGAGAAAGAGATAGTTCCAAAGTTGAAAGATGGAATCATGACCCTTATAATATACCTATTGATGAGCCTCATCACATGCCTAGGCTTATACGTTTCCTATCAATTATACAGTACCTCATGTACCTATATATGGATTTTCTTGATATTTTCTACAAATATTTCAGCCCCCAAGGCTTCTTTTGTATGATCCTCCCTTACTCCTCTATGCTTCCCATATGTAATAGCCAAAAGGTGAAGGTGGAAAATATCCAAAACAATTTTGAAATGGAGACTTAATAGTAGAAGTGTGCATTGTTGTGTTATAAGAGTCTTGTTTATATACACGATTTTCATCAAAGGTCTTAGAATTATTCTAATTATAACCCCTCAAAAGTTGCACCAAATTATTTTTGACTAATTCCATTTTCTCATCTGGCCAACGATGGAATGTTGTATACCTCCTCAACTTCATGTCCTTTTTTCCCACAATGCAGTCCATAATGCACTCAGAAATCTCATGTCTTTACATGAAATGATTCTCCTTGGTATCTGAAAGTGCACCCAGATATGTACAAAGAATATGTTTTTTTCTTCTTTCCCAATGATGCTCTTTATATAGGGAATTAGAACACACATCTTATTTAACTTTTCAACTACCACAAACAAGTGGTCATGTAAGTTCTTGGTTGTTTGTAAACCTCCCACAAAGTCCATGGAAGTGCTTTCCCAAGGATGAGTTGGTACATATAAGGGACGGTATAAACCCTATTTCATGTTATTAGGATTGATGGTACAACCAAACATGAATCCTCTTATGAACATAGCTACCTATTCTTGCGTATTGGGCCATACACATACCTCTATATTCTAGTCATAGTCTTCCCTACAACAAAGTGCCTTGCAACTTTTGAGGTGTGGGCCTCTCTAATTATCTGTAATTGCTCATGTTTAGGAGCACATAGATTATCCAACTTGTATAGTAACCCATTTTCAAGATGGTAGTCCATGGTGTTTTCACCATTGTCTACATGACTCTAACTTTGAAATTGTTGAAACACCTAATTGATGTCCTCATCTAAATATGCCTCTCTATATGCCTCATGTTTGAATGGATCCATGCGAATCATAGTTCCCAAATATATGATATTTGATGTGGGTGGCCTCGAAATAATGATAGATAAATTGTTTGTGTTTCCCTTCTTGTACTTGATCACTAAAAGAAACTATTGTAGAAACCCCCATCCACTTGTAATGCCTGGTACAATGTAACTTACTTTGGGCCTGCAGGTATTGTAATGGCTAGTGATATGTGTGGATTACTATTTCCTTTCCAATTAGAGAGTGAATTAGGGGAATTTCGAGGTCTAAAATGGGTCTCCTAAGGAAATTATAAAATAATAGTGGAAATAATAAAATAAGATTATATTACATCATCAAATTTTAGAAGGAAAAAAGAAAAAAAATACTTTTTAACTTGTATTTTCAACTTATCTCCCTATGGGGTTGCTTAAATTTTGAGCGGGAACACTCGTTGGATGCATAATTTGATTCCTCATCCAAGGAGTACCCATGCTGCATACTTTCGATGCACCCTACTACACAAAAAATGAGAAATACATGAAAAATGTGATTGCAATCACAATTTTTCATGTATTTCTCATTTTTCTTGTAGTATGGTTCATAAAAAATGTACAACATGGGTACTTCTTGGATGAGGAATTAAATTTTTCATCCAATGATTACTCCCTCTTGAAATTTGAGTAAAACCTTAGGGAGATAAGTTGAAAAAGTAATTTTATTATTTTATTATTTTTTAATCTTTTACTTTTTTACCCCAAAAAGGGTGAATCGTCCCTCATGGTCGACATCATCATATTGAATCCTATTGGTTCTTATAAAGTTTATTTTGGTTGTACATTTTTCTTAGGAGGCCCATTTTAGGCCTCAAAATTTCTCTAATTGGTTCCACTTATTCATAGATTACACCAGGGCATAGAGCTCCTTGTCATATGTGGGGTGGTTAAAAACTTGCCCATGAAATAATTCAGAATGGCAGCATATAGGCCTTCCTATATGCATCAAGAATACTCCCATAATATACCAATTCACTTCTATCTCCGCTTTGAAGGGATTTTGCAAGTTTGGTAATGCCATAACTGGTGTTTGACTAATATTCTTATTTAACTCCTCAAAGGCCCTTTTTTGACCCTTTCCCCACTAGAAACTCTTGTCACCTTTTTTTTTAATGGCATGGAGTGGTGTTACTACCAAATAAAATGAGGTTATGAATTTTATCAAGTACCTTTTTCCCCAAAAGAACTCCTAACCTCATAAAAATTAGTAGGCACTGACTATTTCATGATCGCCTCCATCTTGGTAGGATCTATCTTCAACTCTCCTCCACCTATCACTGATGATATATTCATCAAAGAATGTAGTGAAAACTCACACTTCTTGATATTTTATATAAATTATTTCTTCTTTAATGTCTCCAATGCTTGAGTCAAATATGACATGTGCTCCTCCCAAGTAGCATTGTATACTAGTATATCATCCAAATAGACAATAAAAATGAATCTATAAAAGGGTTTAGTATATCATTCATTAACCTCATAATAATAGTTGGTGCATTGCATAGGTCTAATTACATGAATAACCACTCATACAAACCTTTCCTGGTTTTCAAGGTTGTGAGCCTATATATCTTGTTCTTTGACTTGAACCTGGTGATATCCAGACTTTAAGTCTAGCTTGGTGAAGTACTTTACTTGTTGCAATTGATCCAAAAAATCATCTTTCTTGGGAAGGGGAATCTGTTCTTATTTTTTCAATTCCTTGTAATCAATACATATCCACCAAGTCCCATCCTTCTTTGGTATAATCATGATGTTTGACCCATATCATGATGTACTCGGTTAAATGACACCCTATTCCAGTAATTGCTACAATTGTTTCTTCACATCACTTGCATATATAAAAGGCAACATGTACAAACCAATGTTTTTGTAATGGGGAGTAAAGTACTAACTATATCTTGTGCTCCACTCCCCCCCATAGGTGGTAACCCTTTAGGATCCCAGAACACATATATATATTCCAGTAGCAATTCTTCTAGTTTTTCTTTCTATTTCTTAGTACACCCCTCCAAGGATGCCTTGCCTCTTGCTGAATCTTCTATACATTAATTTTCTCTTAAAATAACAAAAAATATTTCATTCTAGAACTGTTCAACTTCTTGGATTGGTTGGAACTTACCACTAAAATTTTTGTCTTTCCTTTGTGGGCATCGATGGTGAAATATATTTCATCCTTAACGAGCCGATACTAGCTGTATTTATGCATGAACTTTGCATCTCACATGTACATGTAGGGAATGCTAAACACCACTCTACATACATCAGGAGAACCCCATCTAGTTATACTTCATCAATAAAATCAACACTAATAGAAAATCTAATTTTACACTATTTTGCTACCTTTAACTCTAAATCCTTATTTAGCCATCCCAATGGATATGGATTTGATGATCATGAACTTCCAATCCCAATTTTTTAACTAGCTCTGCTGCAATGATATTCTCTTAAAATGCTGAGTGAAACATGACATCAACCTTTTTCTTGTTGAATTGTATCTTGATGTGGAAAAATTATGTCATTTATTTCTCTTCCTAATGCTACAAGCTACTAAGATTCACCTCCTTCTGCATTTATATACATAAAATCTTCTCATCCACGTCTGAACTATTTTCAACGTTGTTGCTCGAATCTATGGAAATGATATTCTTCTTCTTATTGTATTTCCTTTTGTTCTCTAGGTTAAACTTTGCATGAAAATTTCATCACTTATCCTCTGTATGGTCTTCAATGTTGCAATGGTTGACATGGTTAATATGATATTTTCACTGGTGTGTTGTCGTTTTCATATTCTTATCTTTTTCCCCTTTCCACTTCTTCTTCCCCTCGTTAGAAGAATATTTTTTCTACTTCTGCTTCAATCCATTAGATTTCCCTTTCTTGAAGCCTATGTACTCCAGGTATTGTGCCTATACACAAGCCTCCTAAGTCAAAATAGGCTTGAAAAACATCACCTTCTTCTACATATGGCTACATAGACTCCCTAGATACTTTGGAGAGATACCCAATGTTATGGCCATATTTCTAAAATCTATGTTGTACTCCTATACACTCTGCCCCTACTTCTTCCTAAAGTAGTGCCACTAGATCCATTGGTCCTATACATAAATTATAGGGTAAAATTATGAATTTATGTGGGTTTTAAATTCCTCCCACTTAGTCACTAGAGGATCTCCATCCAACCTCAAGGTCTCCATGTGGCTTTCCCAACAAGTCAGGGCATGACCCTCTAATTTAAGTTGTGAAAATGAAATATTGTATTCTTCCTCAATATGGACACTAAAATAAAATTCTAATTGCTGCAACAAGTGATTTAGGTTCAGATAATCTAAATAGCCTTGATACATCTTGATATAGACATTTTATTCCATTTTTAATAGGGATTGTGAATGTTTCACAACATTTGAACTTGGTTTATCTCTTTCATGTCCTTTCTTTGAATGATTCTATGTTTCTTCTTGATCTCCTGATCTCCCCTTTGATCTAACCTCTACATTAGAATGGCATCTTCCATGAGTAGACCGAAATTATTTCTTATAGATAACATAAGGAGATTCAAACTAAAACTTAAATATGCAACTTTTGCTTCCAACTATGAAAACCTCTCCTTTGCAGGATTAGGAGGCCTGGTTATTCATAGATTCATCAACCATGATTAAGGTTTTATGACTTTTGGCTCAACCCATCTAGATCCATTATGAATATCCACGATATACCCAAAGAAAATTTCTCTAATGTCAATATTATCCTTAAACTTGTATGGATATTCCATTGGATAATTCGTCAAAATGGATCTGATAAAACTATATTTAAAAATCCGAAATCTACAATATTAGGGATTTATTTCTCTTTAGATTTATGGATATGTAGATTACTGCTAATTATGTATGCATGGAAATTAAATTTTGCATAAAATAGATAAAAATGAAATAAAAACTCATAAACTATGATCTGACACAAGATATAACCTAGGAAACCCTTTTGGGAGAAAATCTAACTGAAAGATGAAGTCTCTATGCTCTATTTCTCTAAATATTAAATAGTTGTGAGTACAAAGAAGTATGGCTTGTGGCTTATGGGCTACTACAATGCACAAATAATCTTTGTTTTATTTATCTCCTATCCCTCAAATATTTTTTATTATCTATGGAACAAATGCACTCGAAAAGAATGGAATCCCTTTTCCTCCCAATGGCACAGTTATGACACAACCCGGTTTGATTACCTCAAATCTTAATCAAAGTTACAATATAGACCCTTATAGAGTATTAATCATCATAATCATGTGGCCAACCCATTTTTCCATGAATCTTCTTGAATTATTGTGCCTAAAATATGAAGGTCAACTTCCAAGTGGCATAAGTTTTGCATATGGACGTCGATTGAGGAAATTATTGCATCGTTGGAAAGGTACATATGTGTAAAATATTAAAATATGGTGAAACACTAAAGAGACAAAGTTTTACAGCCCAAAAAATTTGTTTGATTCCTCAAAATTATCCTAGAAGGTTTAAGATAGCAATTTTCCAAACTCGATCTTGCCGGTAAAAATTGTCTTGTGAGTTAATTCCTTCACTTTTTCCACTCTAAAAGCAACGAGATGGATAAAAAATAATATAATGGTGAAATCCATATAAATTGGATAAAATTATTAGCTACCAGAGATCACAATGTGACCAAACAATTCTTCGCTATACAAGTAAGTCTCCATGCAAAGACGACTCAAGCTCCAAGTTTAAAAAGGTTAAATTTGAAGAAATGTTCAAAGACAGAGTTGGAATTCCTCAAAGAAAAAAATGTACTATAGACTACTCGAATATTGGAAGTATTTATACTCTAGGAATTTATGTCAATGGTCTCAAGAGGGTCTATAAAGAAGAAGACAACAATGTAATCAAGGACAAGCATCGAGAAAGGATGAAATCTCCTCCAAGGAAGAATATCTTCAGAAGATCAACTTCATCAAGGGAACCATCTTCGTTATAGGTAATTTTGTCACATACACTCAAAATACATGAGAATCATATTATTCATCAACCTTGGAAATTTTTCATTGTCCCTTCACAAAGCCCTAAGCACCACTTCTCCAAAAAATCTAAGTTTTTGGGACAATTATCTTAAAAACAATGTTTTTAGCCCCAACACACCATGCATGTCTAACTACCTGCATTGGGAATAGGTTGCATACCTGAGCACTGGAAATGGTTAGCAGATGTTTCTCCCTTCTACAGGTGCACTGATTCTATAAATTCGGGAAAAGTAAAAAATATTTTCGAAGACCCCTCTCTTAGAAGCTTGCAAGGTGGTTTTAACTATTTACAATGGATAGATATATCAAATTCCTATCTGATCCTACTCTAGTGGTATTATCTCTTATCCCTTAAGTTATTCCTCCCATCATATGTGGATCTCAGTCCCAGATTGTGTAATATTCCTAATGGAAAATTGATAGTGATAAACAAAGAATGCAAATGTACTTGTAACAAAAATCACACATAAAATTAAATTTCTAGAAATACACCACAAACTACGCCAAGCTGAGTGATTTTATTATAAATAAGTGGGAGTACACATGAGTATGAATTGAGTGCACCAGAGCTTGCTAAAGGCAAGATAAAAAAGTCCCAAGTGGAGAAGATGAATGCTAAGATGTTAGAAAGTCAATCCCCTCTGAGTTCTACACTGGCCTTGGAGAATATGCATTGCTGGTTGATATAGAACTTCTATTTGAATCACTTATAGTGCTCAAAAAATTATGGGAAATTAACCCCCATATCCTCTCAAATAACCGAACAAAACCCATCAAGGGTTTGACTTAGTTCTGATCCCTGAATTTACCCCAAATTTCCACGCACTGCTCGATTGACTCGGAAATTTCACCCACCTGAAGAAACCATTGTTCAACCCTCCAAAAGTGATGACAAACAATAATAAAATTCCCCTTTGGATACATCCACTAAATACAACTTCATTCCACTCCAAATTCCTATCCTTTCTCTCCCATGTGTGGGTCAAGAATAGCCTCTGTGTAGGCACCCACACACTAGTACAGATGGTCAATTTTACGACACTTTAGTTCCGACAGTTTTGATGTATTTTTGAAAAGTTCCCCAATTTTTCTCAAATTTTTAATTCATGTGACATGGTGTCGCTCTTGCGATTCCAATGGTGATGTTGTCACTCTTGTGACACTACGAAAAAATGTATCTATTGCGACCCACCCGGCTAGGGTGTCGCAATAGCAACAATAATAGAAGACAACGTCACTATAGTGACATCCATGTTATGTGCATCGGTATACCGACGAAGTCAAAGTTGACTTGGTCAACTAGCATCACAATAGTGATGGTTTTTTTAAGAAAGGGAACATAGTAAAGATGTTTTAAGATAAACCTATTTTCCTTAATCCCCTAATTCCCAACCCCCAACCCATTTAACCCTCTATACCCTTAAACCCCTTAACCCATTTAACCCCCTAAACACTAAACCTCTAAACCCTTAACCCCTGGCCCATTAAACACTAATTCCTAATCCCTAACCCATTTAACCCCCTAATCCATTGAACCCCTAAATCCTTAACCCCTAACCCATTTAACCCCCTAAACCCCTAACCCATTTAAACCCCTAAACCCTAAACCTATAAACCGTTAACCCCTAACCCCTTAAACAATAATTCCCTACCCATAACCCATTTAACCCCATAAACCCTAACCCAATTAACCCCTAACTCTTAAAATACTTAACTTCTAAATCCCCTAACGCCCTAAACATCTAAACCCCTAACCCATTTAACCCCCTAAACCCTAAACCTTTAACCCCTTAACCCATAACCTCTTAAATCATAATTCCCAACCCCTAACCCATTTAAACACATATACCCCTAAACCCTTAACCCATTTAACCCGCTAAGCCCTACACCTCTAAATCCCCTAACCCCCTAAACCTCTAAACCCTAAATCTTAAGTTAACCTCAACTCCAACCCTGGGTTAAAAACCTCATCTCAAACCCCCAACCTATCAACACCTATATACCCCTAAACTCACCTACTTCAACCCACAACCTCCAACCCCCAAACCCCTAACCCATTTAACCCTAAACCATAAACCTTCAAACCTTCAATCCCTAACCCTAAAATCTTTTATCCCTAACCCATTTAACCCCATAAACCTTAAAACTTATCCATTTAACCCATAAACCCTAAACCTCTAAAAGCTTAACCCTTAACCCTTTCATAGTCAATTCCAACCCCCTAACACATTTAACTCCTAACCCATACAATCCCTAACTCATTTAACTCCCCAACCCTAACCCATTTAACCCCCTAAACCCTAACCTCTAAACTTAACTGTTAAATCACCAACTTCAAATTTTAAACTCAATCATCAACTCTCAGCCCAAACTCCCTAAATGTTTTAACTCATTTAACCCTTGCATAAACCTTAAACTCCCTTAACTATTATTAAACTGATCGCTTCGCTAAAACTCTAAACCCCTAACCCATTTAACCCTATAAATCAAACCTTCAATCCTTTAACCCACAGAATCCATTAAACTCCTAATTACCAACCCCTAACCATTTAACCCCTAAACCCTAAACCCATTAACCTTCAACCCTAGTGTCCTTAATCACAACTCTCAACTCCATTTAACCCCTAAACCCTAAAAATCTAAAAGCTTAACCCTTAACCCCTAACTCCTTAAACCCTAATTCCAAACCCCTAACCCATTTAACCCCCTATACCCCTAAACCCCTAACCCATTTAACCCCCTAAACCCTAAACCTCTAAATCCTTAACCCCTAAGACCTTAAACTGTAATTCCCAACCCCTAACCCATTTAACCCCCTAAAACCCTAAATACCTAACCCATTTAACCCTCTAAACCCTAAACCTCTAAACCCTTAAACCCCTAAACCACTAACACCTAAACCCCTAAACCCCTAAACCGTTATTGCTTAACCCGTAACCCATTAACCCCTCACCCCTATCCCCTAAAATCCTTAACTACTAAATCCCCTTACACCTAAGCCCCTAATCTCTAATCCATTAACCAATAACTCATTATTCACCTAACCCCTAACTGCCCCTAACCCTAAACCCCTAAACCCCTAATACCTAATCCCTTAACCACTAATTCATTATTCCCCTAACCCTAAATGCTCTTAAATCCCCTAATCCCTAACCCCTTAACCACTAAATCATTATTCCCCTAACCTCAATCCCTAATCCATTAACCACTAACTCATTATTCCCCTAACCACTAAATGCACCTAAATACACTAACCCCTAAGCCCCCAATCCCTAACCCCTTAACCACTAACTCATTATTCCCCTAACCCCTAAACCCTAAACCTCTAACCCCTAAGCCCCTATTCCACTAACCCCTAATTATACCAGTATTATGGTGCTTTCTTGAGGTAATACAAGGATTTTACAAGCTTGCATGCTTTATGTTCCAAACCCTTCACAAAAAATCCTTCTAGTTGGGACACAAAAACATTCTCTTTCAGATCTCCATTCAAGAAAGCAGTTTTTACATCCATTTGATGGAATGTCCAACTTTTTGAGTTTCTAGGGAAAATATTTTCTAGATGGTAGCCCATTTTTCTATGAGGGGAAAATTCTCCTCATAATCTACCCCTTCTTTTTGTGCAAAACCTTTTGCCACAATTCTAGCTTTATTCATGTCAAGTGAGCCATCTGATTTATACTTGTTTTTAAAAATGTTAACGCTTAATTTAGCAAGGGTCCTAAGAGGGGTTCCAAAGGGACTACTACTAGATCAAGTGGAAACAATTGGACAAGGACCCACTAAGACCTCATTCAATGTTCCCTGCTCTTTATGAACTTTCACTGATGGGAGGAGTCTTGGTATAGGGAAATCACTAGAATGATGAGAAAAATAATGATGCACAATGTGATTTCTAATTCCCATTCAAAGAAGAGGATCAGATAACAGGTTGTTTTTTTTAGAAGAAAAATAAGGACTCTCCAAAAAAGGCTTGAGGGAAAGATGATCTCAGGTTTAGGAATATTAAAAAATGATGAATGCCTAAGATCAAAACTTCCAAAATCCATCATTTTTGATTGGTGTGTTTATACTAGGCTTCAAAGTGAGGCAAGGATGACTCATTCAATGGAAAGATTCAATTAAAGTGTGAGCTTTGGGAGAAGCTAGGGTGACTTTACATGAAATAACTTTTGAGAGAAATACTATAAGAGACTAAGGGTTGGGAGATATACCGTGGTAAAGGCTCACCCAATGATCATTTATATTTAAGATAACATGTTTTGAATGATGAACTTGAAAGTGAAAAACTTCAAGAAATCAACAAGTCAAAGGAGCTTCAAGGGTTCCCTCTTGGTGTGATAGTTAGGGCATCAATTTATTTGAAATTCCACCATTGCATTTCGTTCAAAATTGGGGGATGCCTAGAGCTCTAATCTAGCCTAGGAAGTGATGCCTTGATTGAGGGCCTTTTGCTATTTTTACACACCTTATCATTAGGGGAATTTTGAGGTCTAAAATGGGCCTGATAAGGAGATTATAAAATAATAGTGGAAATAATAAAATAAGATTTGATGGCATCATCACATTTTAAAGGGAAAAAAGAAAAAAGAAAAACTTTTTTCAACTCGTATTTTCAAGTTATCTCCCAAATTTTTTACTCAAATTTTGAGCAGGAGTAATCATTGGATGAAAAATCTAATTCCTTATCCAGAGAGTACCCATGTTGCATACTTTTGATGGACCCTACTAGACGAAAATTGAGAAATACATGTAAAACGTGATTGCAATCATGTTTTTTCTTGTATTTCTCATTTTTCGCATAGTATGGTCCATCGAAAGTATGCAACATGGGTAGTCCTTGGATGAGGAATTAAATTTTGCATCCAACGAGTACTCACACTTGAAATTTGAGTAAAAACTTTGGGAGATAAATTGAAAATACGAGTTGAAAAAGTATTTTTATTATTTTATTATTTTTAAATATTTTTACCCTTTTATTTAAAAAATGGTGAATCATCCCCCATGGTTGACATCATCATCTTGAATCCTATTGGTTCCTATAAATTTTATTTTGGTTTTAAATTTTTCTTAGGAGGCCCATTTTAGACCTCAAAATTCCCCTAATGTCCTTTTTTATTTTAGTCTCTAGGAATCATACTATTTTAGAGAAATTTATTTTCTTCATGAAGCCGAATTAGACCTAATTTAATCCACACATGTTAATTATTACAATGAGAAAGGTAAAGATTGAGAGGTGATGTAGTCAAAAGGAATTATTATTGGAAGATTTCATGTTTCAACCATGCAAATAGTGAACAGTCTTGGAGAGGGTGTGCTCAAGGAGGATCATTCTAGGAAATGTTTTTATTTCATCCATACAAATAAAAATAAATAGATATATATGGTTACTAAATGAAAACAACAAGTTATTACAAAGGGGACACCGTACTGAACTATTTCCAGTAGGTTGGAACTTCATAATAAGAAAAAAATAGATATCATGGAGAAGTAGTGCCACATTGTTGTGTTTACTTGTTGCTCATAAATTTAATGCACTATCCTGAGCATTACGTGCTAAAATAACACATATTTTAGAATAACTATGCCTCACTAAATATACTGTAAACACATTTTTCAATCAAAGGGAAAACGTTAGCTACAAAGTGTTTTGAGCATATGTGTACTTTCAACAAACCTAGTTTTGAAAGACAAATGTGCCCCCTTTGTAATAACTTATTGTTTTACTTTAGTAACCCATTTAACCCCCTATATCCCTTAACCCCTAACCCCTTAAACCCTAATTCCCGACCCATTTTGGCACCTTGTAAGAATGTTGTCATCACACATCCCAGTCATAATATCTTCTTTAAGCATAATTTGGTTCGTTTTGGGTTGCCAAAGATCATATTTCTGGATAGGGATAGTAGGTTCCTAAATATTTTATGGTTTAATATTTGGTCCATGATGGACATCAAGTTTGACCAAATCCATTGCCTTCCATCTCTAGATTGATAAATAAAGAGTAGTCAATAGGATTATTGTAGATGTCCTTAGAGTATACAATTGTGAGCATCCACATACACGTGTTGAAAGCCTTTCATATTTTCAACATAAATTTAACATAACTCTTCATATCTCTATTAGCCATAATGCATTTTAGGTGTGCTCGAGGTCCCA
The DNA here is from genome assembly GCA_034641835.2 of Pinus albicaulis. Lineage (NCBI taxonomy): Eukaryota > Viridiplantae > Streptophyta > Pinopsida > Pinales > Pinaceae > Pinus > Pinus albicaulis. The sequence goes on along the minus strand of CM076572.1, from coordinate 290,409,661 downwards.
ATAATTGGCACAAATTGATGTAGCTATATTCATGGAATAACACATGAGGATACCTACTATACTTTGAACGAGGTAAGCAAAAAAGCCAATTTTGAGGAACGTATCCAACAAATTCAACGACTATTTAATGATATTTTTTAGAACATTTCCAGCTCTAAGTATAAGTAGATACAAAATCCATTGGGTTCCACATAAGCCTCAGGTTGGTGACAAATTATGGTTGGACTTGCATAAAGAGCAATTGAAAAACTCCAATAAGAAGCTCATACCACTTTGATATGATCCTTACACCATCACCAATGCTATGGGTGATAATTCTTTTGAGGATAATCATAGGATGATTTAAATTACTTCAAAGGTATATGTTAGGATGATATATGCTTTATGGGGTGCATGTCTAGAAAGATTTCCTTTAAGAGAACATAAAATATGATCACACCATTACTGACATAACTAATTGTGATATTATACTTGAATGACATCAGGCAACTAAAAAAGAGAGTTTAAGAATTACATTTTTAAGGTTTGTTTTATATCGAGGTATGAGAATCATTATGTTTCTTGCCAAAGAATTTACATATGAATAATTTTTTTAAATAGTACATCAATCTTATATTATTTCTCTTACATTCTCCTAGGTTATAATTCAAAGCATCATAGGTACTAAAAATCATGAAACTTTTTTTTTCTCTAAATAACTAAAAATCACAATTGTGCTACTCTTAATATTCAAAATTGCACTATTGTTAAGACAACTTCCTCTAATTATTATTGTTCCTCCATCAATAATCTAACTAATAGGTGGGCTTGAACCATTATTAACAAGCTACTGTGATGTTACCTAATTGTATTTAAGAAGCATAAGGGGTGGGGTTGGTACAATTCCAACTTTTCTATTGTCTAGTGCCATGCCCAATACTAGGTTCTCGTCCTCCCTTAATAGTTGGGACACATCTATTGGCCTTAGGATATGGTTTCCCATTAGCTCATTTGATTATTTCTCATCCACAATCCAATTCTACATTGTGTCCAACCTATCACTTTGTAATCACATACCTCTTCTAAACCCACTCTAGTGTGTTCATCATACCTCATTGAGGTGCCTTGACTACTACTCCTTATTAAGCTATATTTAATCATGAAACATTTGTTTCACAACCATTCTATGGCCAACCCACCTTTCCCAATCAAATTCTCCAACTCTCTCATCCTCACTTCACTATTGCCTTCCTTGCTAATCTCTTTTTGCAACTCCTCATTGCCTTCTTCATTTTCTCACATCTAGTTCAACCACCATTGGTTAGTTATCTCTACTTCCTGAAAGCTTGTTCAACTTGCTCTTTAGATTTTGTGTCCTCCATGGTATTTTGGTTCTTTTAGCTCTCATATTTGCCAACCCAATTTTAATCCATTCCTTAATGCAAAGTTTTACAACACCATGCTCATTGAGTTAGTAGAAAACTACTTTTCCTTCACCAACAACATTTCTATCCTTGTAAAGTTTGTGCTCACCAATATTGAATCAATAAATCTTAATTAACACATTAAATTAAATAATTATTAATTATTAAATCAATAAATAATAATTAACATGTTACATTAAGATTATATAATCATTATTAATTTTTATGAGAGTCATTTCCCACAATGATGGCACACTTTTCAAATTTAAAAGGCTTCTCAAACGATTTTGTGGGAATTTTTTAAAATTTCAATCACTTTTCAAAATTTTTTGTCTTGAATCATTTCAGAAAACTTAACATTTTAGAACAAATTGATACCGAGTCGAGAGAGGTGCACAATATTCAAGGCAGTGTTGCATAGGTCTTCAGCTTTAAGCATAACGAAGTGAAGGCTAACTCCTAGGCTCTGACTCCATGACTCCCAATCTCATCCCGTTTATGGGATTTGATCGCTGAAACTTGACTTCGAATAAATCTGTGCATTCCCCATTGACTAGATCGCTAAATCTTGAAAAATAGTATGGTATTTCCGTGTATTTATTTTGAATTTTCCGGAGAAGATTAGTGTTAGGGTTTGAGATATACCAAACTGTTCTTTGAAGAGGGTTAGCCCTCATAGACATTTATAGATATATTATTAACACCACTACCTTCGAGGAGCACGGTGGAGCCCTCTTTTCCTTTGTATTGCATTGCATTAGAAAATCATCGGGTTTTGTTCGAATCAACAGATCACTCATCTCCCTTCGGTGGACATGGCTTCAAACTTTTTTCAACTACAGAACAAGGCAATGGTGGCTTCACAATTTGTAGCAAAGCATGGTAGTACCTATTACAAGAAAATATTGGAGCAGAACAAGAAATATATCCAAGAACCGACTAATGTGGAGAAATGCAATGATATTTCAAAGCATTCCTGGCTGATATGAATCATTCTAGAAGGAAGTGGACCTTCTGAAGAAGAAATTGAAAAAAATACAGGAGTTGAAAGTAGAGGATGTTGGAGTAGGAGTTCTGTTTTCACTGGAATGCTATGCATGGGGTTGCATTGGTGATATTGTGGGGCGAGGCTTCACACATAGATATGAGAATGGTTACATATTAGAAAATGGGTTCTTCAGAAGGTTCTTAGACACAAAATACATTATCTAGTAATGAAGGATTGTTTGTAGTCTACATTTCATCAGGTATGTTGGCTAAACCTTACTATTTGTTTAAACATGTTCATAATAAATGTGTGAACTTATGTTATATTTTTTCCATGTAAACTTCAGTCTCTATTATTCCATGTAAACAAAACATCATCGAGTAGGTATTTTATGAGCTAGCTTCTTTCTACAAAATTAGCTAAGGTTCCCCAAGGGCTATTGCTTTCCCAACAACCTCTTCTATTTTACTGGAGACCCATAATAGGATTTAGGTTCCCTCCACTTATTTATGGCATATAATAATATAGGTTCCTTTCTATTGAAATACTATTCGAGCAGGATAGTCTGATCCGAGGATTGGCAAGACCAAGCCATTTACATTTTGTCAAAACAAGGGCCTACAAAGTGTTTTGATTGGAAGAGAATGATTACCCAGAATCAACCATACAAATGATGTTTTGCTTCCACTTTTTCCAGGGTCCACCAAATAGATAAGCCTCCAATTTTCCTTGAGCCTCTTTAGATTCTCCTTCCACCATGCTCCAAATTAATCTCCTACTTGTTTCAGTGTTATCCTTGTCAGAATTGTCTCTAGGATAAAAAAAAAATCTTACACTTGTCAAATTTTGTCTGTTGGATCAGAAAAAATATCATCCAAAGTACATGCCTTTAATTTTTCCTGTGAGGATATACCTGCTTAAGAAATAAATAATATATTTCCAAACAGTTCCCTTTCCATAGTTTAAAACTCAAAGTAAAACCAACCCCTCTGTAGGCCTGGAACAAGCCTTCTCCTGGTATCAGGGGAATGACCCCTGATATTACTAGGTTCATTCATCATTTCTGAATGGATGATGGCCCCATACCTAGCCCCAGATAAATTTCCTCCATTTTCTTCTGAAATACTTCACAATATCAGCTCAACTCAAGTATTACACTTGTTCTGTTTTCCTTTTCCTTCCTCTGTCTGACTCCACTAAATCAAACATTGAATCTCCAAACTCTGTCTAGATTGAGATTTCCCTCTACTGAGGGTTTTCCTTGGTCCTTGGATGAATTCTTTGCCTTAGCTTGAGATTATTGGAGCCATTTTGTTTTGGATCCATTATTTTTCCTCCGATCTCTTGAGACTTATCAGATTGTCATGTGGATGAAGAGGTTGGCTGAATACAAATTCTCGATAAGATGGGTAAAGGGAATCCCATGGAATTATTTTTGACAGGAATTTTGGTTATAATTATTAGGTCATATGAGGAGCCTAGCTATTGAAATTTAAAGAAAATGTTGTTTAAACAAGTTTAGAAATTTCACCTCAAACTTGTGGTTCCCTGGATGATTCTAAAACATAATTTAGAACATAATATACTTCACTTCTTTTTTACATGCACAAGGAAGTGTAATAAAATAAATTTCAGACAAGTGTACTTCAAGGGAGAAATATTTCCAGTCCTTAGGGCTCACTTCCCAACATAAGCCACATATGGAAACCATCAAGAAATAGGAATGTTGATGATTATTGATGTTGTATTTTTATTTTGAAAATTCTTCTTAATTATTTGAAAGAACAAATAAACCATAAAAAATTGAAGATTATAGTTACATCATGCAGAGAATAGGGGAACTAGGTAAATCCTGGTTTGTGAAATCCAAAAAGGGCACCATATGAGCCTAGGCCCTTGGGCCCCCATGGACAATATGATGCAACCAGAGTTGTGCGGGTCTCAATGAGCTCAGTGGTCTAGATGGTCACGTGGAGGGACCCTGTGATATAGACACACTTAAAGGGCTGTGTGGGGCTAAACTTAGCTCTGTAGGTCATCAATCCAAGCATCTCAAATTTTTCCAATTCAATCGAAAACGACCCAAAATTCACCTGGGACAGATATTTCAACTTGTATTCCTCTTGCATCACTTGCAATATGTGATAATCACTAGTTACACTATTCCTATATTTTTACCACCCTCCTAACCTTTGAATTTAATAATCTCAAGTGGAATATGCATAGGATGGGATTAATTCCTCATATGTATCTCCACAAATTGGCCTTCAAACTTGAGCCTCACCCAATTCACTCAAGAATTCAATATCTTCCATTCATATTGAAAGAACATCTCACCCATCTATATAATGAAGGCCATACCGAAGAGAAATTTAGGGAGAAGTTAAGATTAAACTTATGTTGTTGAGATTTATATTGTTGGTTACATGCTTGTGAGGTCCAAGGAAGGATTACAAAAAGGAGCAAGAGAGAACTATGATTGAGTCAAGGTAACTTGGTTCACACATTATTGTTGTTTATTTTACACAAAATGGATCTATATGATTTTCCCCTCTTCAATTCTTGATGATTATGTATGCATATTTGATATGCTTATTAATCTATCTGGAATGAATAAATTATAATAATTTAATGGGAAAATGTTTCTTATTCATTTTTTTGTAGAGAATAACTTGTAGGAACTGGAGTTGTGAACTTAAGAGATGTAATTATCAAGGCCACATAGGGACAAGTTTTTGAAAAAATATGCACAACATACTCTTAACCTTATTTTGTAGCTTATAATTTGTTTATTGTTAAATTTGGTGGGAGTGATATTGTTGTCAAAAAATTTGTCTTCCTTGAGTTTTGGGAAAATTTAACTGAGGGCTTACATATCCGTCTAAAGGTTTTGTTCGTTAGTATAATTGGAAACTATACTGGGGATGTGAATAATTCTCTTTCTTCATGAGTTCATAACACTATCTTGGTTCTTCTTGATTTTTATATGACTATCCAAGTTTTTTCTTCATTAACTATTTACTAGATTTAGTAGTCTCAAGGTTTTCTCCCTTTCATTTCATTTAATATTGCATGGTCATGAGTTTCTTGTGGTTATAGGTGAAATCATTTTCTTACAATCACTCTTCAAGATACTACATAGGGGAAACCACACCTATAGGTGATTGATTAGGATTTTCATAATGTTAGCCCTATGATTTGAGTTTGATACTCTCAGTTAGCCACCCATACATAGTTATTGTTTTATTATAGTCTTTCCTGAACATGTTTCTCTCTATTTTTAAAATTTATTTTAAAAAATAAAGGAATCTATTTAGCTTAGATTTGTTTTATGGAATGATTTAGATTTTTTTGGCTTTGTGTTTATTTAGCTTTTGAAAATTATTATATTTTATTATTGGTTTTCATTGGTCCTATTGCTTATACTTGATTTACCCTTGATATTGGTCTTAGTGTCTGTTGGTTCAAGAAGGTGAATGTTAAAGGTAACCTTAATGCTTGACATTAATCATCAACTCAGTGCTAGTCTTTTTATTTCAAGAGTGTGAGAAAAATATATGCAAGTGAAATGAGAGGTCAATTACTCTAGATCGTTGTAAGAAATATTATCTAATTCTATCAAGCAACTCAAAAGTAAACTATGCAATACTTCCAATCAATCAAAGGAATAAACTCTAATCTGAACCTATGCAGAAGTAAACACTCAATGCTGAAGAATAAAAGATATTTTGCAATTGAAAAACATGATTAATGAATTGAACAACATTCTTGATGAATTGAACAACAATCTCAATGAATTGAACAACAATCAATTATTTAACATTTTGCAATGGAATTCTCTACAACTCAACTAATAACAACATTCGAAATTGAACAACAAACCATACATTCACACTTGTGATGGATAAAATTAAGAAATAACCATATGCAGAATTGAACAGAAACTACTTAACCATGCTGAAATCAATCTAATGAATGTAAGGATGTCACTCACCAATAAAGGATCATCAATGATAAATTGCGAGAATCAGGAATTCTTCAAAGCGCAAAGATAACTAAATTTCAAGAATAAGGAAATAAACATATAACAAAAAATAGCAGGAGAACTCCCAGGGACCGGGCCCGAAGCCTCTAGAAGTCTATTGCCAAGAAATACTCAGAATCTGCTTATAATGAAAAACACAAATTTCTTCATTGATCAATGGAACAGTACATCAACACGAGTTCGAAGATTCTTTCTGAATAATTTTATTACAGAAAATTATAATACATGAAGAACTCCCTGTTTTCTTTCACCTAAAACCTTTTATAACTTTAAAGGAGAAAAAAATCAGAATAAGGAATCCTTGGGATTAGGATATCCTGAGGCTTCATAGCCATCAACCGAGTGCTTCAAGAATAGGCGTGTCTCTTCATGTTTTGCTGATTCATAGGAATTGATGCGATTCCATTTACTTTTCTTGACTGTTGTTGTTTGGTCGTTTTGGTAAGCAATTGGTTTCTTTCAATTCCCTATCAATAAAGACAACAAAATTTAGTTTTCATACTATTAAACACACCATTTATTAATAATTCATTTTTCCCTAATTTTACATTATTCTCCTTTGATTTATTCCTAAAATGAAGGAAAACATATAAAATTTAATAATAAATCATGTTAAAGATAGGGTAAAATGTACCTTTTCCTCGACCCAACATACTCCCCTTCTCACCTTTTTGCATGTCCTCATGAAAAAAAATGATTTAGGTGTAGTTGAGTTAAGGAAAGGAACCCTTCTCCACTGAAAATAAGTAATGAGGTGACCCAAATATGGTCTCCACTACTTCAACCTGCAAAACAACTCAACCCTCAACATGACCTACAATGTAGATGTAAGATGAAGCTTTGGCCAAATGCCTAATAGTGGAAGTGAAGTACAAGACTCCTCCAAGAGCTTCTTAATGGAAGAGATGGGATTGCCGATTAGGAACACCCAGTGCTAAACAACACTTGTAATCTCAGCTAAACAACCAAGGAAAGCTATATGTCTAAACATACCATATATTCAAAAATATCATAAAAAATACATAATGAATATGGCTTCCATCCTCTTCCTTTTATAAGATATGAGCTTCCAAACCCTAAGCCCCATTCATTTATGACCCTACTTCCATGCAAGGTGTCTCCATCTAAAACTGTGCTTTCCCTCATTGATTGCCACTCCTCCATGACAATGCTGTTGATTTGGCTAAAGTTGACTCAATCAAGATGTTCTGGCCCCTTTTCACACCTAATGGTGCTCAATTAAGCTGCCAATATGTTTTCCTTTTACACTGGCATTGATTTATTCATTATTAAGGAGACTTATGGACCTGCATTATCCTCTTATTCAAAAATCAAAGCAGCAAAACAAAATTTAATATTCCAACTAGCTCATGGCTAATTTAGGAATATTATAATCTTCCCCTCCCAAGTGTTGGTTGTCCCCAAGCAACTACAAGGACAGAACTAAAAATGTGGGGAACCTTTATTCCCATATGGAGCTTCAATCTCCAAGCTATCATCCATACAAAGTGAATCACCCTCCAAATTGGTAATTCATAGAAAAACTCCTCCCATATGCTTATGAGAGGCACCTCCCAAGTGCTCAAGTTACCCAAATGGTTTATCCCATAAGGAAACAAGTAACCCAATGTAGCAATCATGGATGGTCCAATGCTCTTCCAGCAATATAAAACATATGAACCATGGATAATATATCTCCCAAAGGGCACATCCAATCCTTCCATCCTCCCTCCACTCATTCCCATAAAAGGAATAAGGACATCATCAATATATGGGATCAAAACCAGTGATACATAAACAACCAAATGAAATAATGGAGGTGTATCATAGTCCCACATATGTAACCAGTGCAATATGTCTCCTGACTGCGTCAGATAATGATATGTAAGTCATTTCCCCGCCACTTACTTGCTGCCCAATTTTTCTCACAAGTGCTGAAAAGGTGAGAAATGTTTGGTGCTTTTGGAGTGCACCCACAACGATACAACATCTCCCTTTATCCTCCTAGGGAGTGGCCATGTTCAAAAATGTTTATGGCCAAAATTTGGCCATGAATTTTATATGGAATAACTCTCCTCCTTGGAGCTATGGCCTGCATATACATGGTAAAGTAATGAAAGTAATCATCAAATGAAACATCATTTACATAAGCATGTTCCTTACCAAAATTTCTTCTCATACAAATGGAGTGGTCCATAGATACATCCCCTCTCATTCCAAAGGAGGAAAGAGGTGGATGTGATAAATCCTTCGTTAAGTTATTTATCTCTTCCAACTCGACATGGTTCATGCATCCTTGAAAATGTTGATACAGTTTCTCTTCAAAGCCTTCCCAAGTGTAGCTCTCCATGATAGTGTTGTAGGCTCTCATGGAATAAGTATGGCTGCAAAGGAATTATTCATATACCCTTTGTAGCAACTTCTCCTTGAGCTTGGAGGCTCTAGATAAGAAGATCATACCATAATAATATATGACTTCATCTTGGATTGAATATCCCTCTTCATGTAGCTGGTCATCAAGTATCATGCATGTAAAAATATCCTTGGAATAATCCACTGATAGTTGGGATTTCCAATATTGATCAATCTCCCATAGTGGAAATGTTGATGATCTATCAGAAAGAAAATTTATCATATGGTTTCCCTTCTCCTTGTCATCTCGCATGCCAAAGGTATATGTTGGAAGGTTTCTATCCTTCCCATGCTTCTCCTCACATAACACCAAATCTGAAATGAGAGTGGGTAATGATGATGTTGGGAGAATGTCTCCCTCCTCCTTGGTTCTACCCAAGACTCTCAGCATTATATCATGGCATCCTAATGCTCCCATTCCTCCGATATCTATGAATGATGCATCATGATGTGAGACATGTCTCACCAAATCTAAATCAGGTGGCCTCCCAGGTGGAATGCCTCCCTACAAAGAGACATCAATATCATGAGTAGACTACATATATGAGTGGTCTGCTAAAACTTGCTCTCACTGCGCAAATCAATTTGCCTCTTTTCTGTGTCCACGTTCCAAAAAATATAGGGGTACATGCTCCTAATCATATGATGCTAGCCATCCTCCCTACCTTCTCCATTCATCTGCAAGGTCTCACAATATGTCAATAATGGCACATGTTGTTCATGGATTGTGCCTTGATCTCCAAATGTGAGATTCTTTGGAATTTATTGCAAGGGTACAATAATTCCTCTCATTGGAGTAATTTCTCCATCTTCCTCTCTATGAGGTACTAGATCTGCTCCTGATGTGACAACGTTGTTACCTCTTACCTTCTAATCCCCTTCATCATTAATGGAGGTTCCCTCATCATCATTAAGAGGATCTTTGTTTAGTTCCTCTTTTGAAAAAGAGAACTCCATGTCTTCCTTTTGAGATAAGATCTCTTTCTGAAGTGGGGATCTTGCCTCTAGCTTGGTATCTTGTAAGTTTTTGACCCCCTCAATAGCATTTTGGAATGGAGTTGGGTTTATAGATCCTTCCAATTCATGCAAATTTTTTGTTGGTTTAGGCTTGTCTAGCTCAACCAATGGTGTTTCAGAATGTTTTGCATCAAATATTCTCACTAACCTCCTAGTGAACCCTTATAAAGTCTAAAACCATGCTTTTGTTTTTCTTTTGCAAATTCTAAGTTTGTATGTCTCTCTGGTACCATATGATGGGGCATCTACATCTAAATCCTATCCATGTAGGGCCCATGTTGAAAATATAATTGATATACAAGTGAAAATGAGAAGCAACAACTTTAAAATTCCTGTAACCAAATGGCTCTCTATTCTTAACATTGCTGGTGGAGGCTTGCCATCTCTTCTTAGATGCTAATAAAGAATCCCCTTGAATATGCTGGAAGTATGTTCTTCCATTCTGCACAATATATTTTTGAATTGTCCCTAACTTGGCTATCACTCATTCTTGTTACATAAACCTCTTATGTGTTAGAAAACTGTATATTATAGAGAAATGCGACACATAAATATGTGGAAAAACAAAAGCAAAAAAAACACATAAAACCAGAGATACACAGATATACGTCGTTCACCCAGTTTGGGCTACGTCCACCCCAAACAACCAGTCCTTCCTTTCTATTATCCAGAAAAATGAAGAGACACAAACTACAACAGATCTGTAGTAATATCCTTTGTTCTCTCTCACAGTCTCCCTATCTGTTTCTCACTCTAAGAATACACATACAATACACAATGGAAATACAATACCCTCATACAAGCGAGGGGTTTCCTTCTAGGGCAAAAAAACCTAAACTAAACATAAATTCTACTGTCATATCATTCGGCTAATGAAAGACCCAGATTGATTATAAATTACTATACTTTTACAAGGAAATTGTACATCTATTTTTAGCTTCGGGGCGCTGTCCCCAAAACCCCCCGTTAGGGGGGGATCCATAAAGTCGTAGCCAACCCATGGAACCCCCAGGAAGCATTTAATTATGGGTGGCATTGCCACCCCATTAAGGTACATGGGTCCAACGCTGTGATACCAAATAAACAAGATAATTAGGCTCCACACCCAACAATCTCCCACTTCGAGACTGATTGTAGCAACTCAACTACTACTTCATTTGCTAGACAATGAATCCTATTTGGAACTAGCTATTTCTCATATTCATCGTCATCCTTGAAGACCAATTGAAACTGAGCATAATCTCAATTTCTCCCTGGTTACAACTTTTGTTAGCATATCTGTAGGATCTCGCTAGTCTATATCTTTTCCAGCTTCAACTGTCCATCTTCCAATATTGACCATATGAAATGGTACTTGAGCTGTATGTGTTTAGTATTGGAATGAAATGCTGAGTTATTTGCAAGATTATTGGCACTTCGAATATCACTGTATAATGTTCCCATATCATGCTTCTTACCTAATTCATCCATAAACGTTTATAACCAAATCATTTCTTTACTAGCCTCTATAGCAGCAACATACTATGCTTCTGTTGTTGAAAGTGAAAAAACACTTTGGATTTTTGAAACCCAACTAACAGTTGTTCCACTTACAGTAAATACATATCCTGTAGTGCTCCTCCTGTTATCTCTGTCACCTGCCATATATGCATCAACATATCCTTGTAGAGCAATGTTTGAACCACCAAAGAATAATGCTTGATTTGTGGTACCTCTGAAATATTTGAGAATCCATTTCACTACCATCCAATGTTCTTTTCCTATATTTTTCATGTACTTGCTTACAACTCCCACTGCATGTGCAATATCAGGCCTTGTGCAGACCATTGCATACATTAAGCTTCTAACTGCTGATGCATATGGAACTTTAGACATATAGTCCATTTCTTCTTGGGTCTTGAGGCACATCTCCTTACTAAGTTTGAAATGGATAACAAAAGGTATGCTAAATGGTTTCACATTCTGCATATTAAATCTTTTCAACACCTTTTGTATGTACTCATTTTGAGATAGTGTTAATTTGCGATTTTTCCTGTTTCTAGTTATTCTCATACCAAGGATTTGTTTTTCAGCTCCAAAATCATTCATTGCAAATGCATTTGCCAATTTTGTTTTGAGCACATTTATTTCCTACATGTTAGAGCCTGCAACAAGCTTGTCCTCTACATACAATAACAATATAATATAGCTGCCATCATTTTTCTTTTTCATATTAACACAATGATCAGAGTGACATCTAGTATAACCTTGTTCAAACATAAACCTGTCAAATTTTAGATACCACTGCCTTGGAGCCTATTTTAAGCCATACAAGCTCTTCTTTAACCTGCAAACTAATTTTTCTTTCTCTTTGACCTCATATCCTTCTGGTTGCTGCATATAGATCTCTTCCTCCAAATCTCCATGGAGAAATGTTGTCTTTACATCTAACTATTCAAGATGCAAATATTTCGCTGCTACAAGACTTAAAATAGTTTTGATTGAAGTCATCTTAACAACAACAAAAAATATTTCATCAAAATCAATACCTTTCTTTTTTGCAAACCCCTTCACCACAAGTCTAGCTTTGTACCTCTGTTTTCCTCCTCTTCTTCCCTCAGCCTGTAAACCCATTTATTCTGCAATGTAGTTTTACCTGCAGACAACTTGACTAAGTCCCAAGTCTGGTTATGTATTAAGGGGTCCATCTATTCTTCCATGGCTAGCTCCCACTTCTTCCTGGTTTCAACCTGCATTTCTTCTTCATAACATTCAGGTTCACCAGAATGAGTCAAAAATAAATAATATAATGAAGGAGAGTATCGTTCAAGGGGCCTACTTATCCTGGTAGATATTCTAACACCACTTTCAGGTGTTTGAGGTGCCTGTTGTTGTTTTGGTGGTTTCTGTTGTTGTGGTTGTTGATGATTATTTTCAGGCACCTTTACTTTTTCAGTGATCTCATCAAGGACTGTGTATTCCTTGTTTTCTTTTTCTTGTTTATTTTCCTGCAACTGATTCTTATACAGGACCTTTTCATTGAATATTACATATTTTCTCCTAATTATTTTGTGATTTTCATAATCATATAAGTGATAACCAAAATCATTAACACCATATCCAATAAAGGAACATTTCTTTGATTTTTCCTCAAGCTTTGTTCTATTTTCTTTATTAATATGGAAAAAGGCCTCACAACCAAAAGGCTTTAAAAAGGAGTAGTTTACCTTTTTACCTGTCCATGCTTTCTCTGGAATACCGCCATCCAAGGAAATTGAAGGCCCTCTATTTATGAGATAAACAATAGTATCTACAACATCTGCCCAAAATTGTAAAGCCAATCCTAATCTCCTGCACCTTGCATGCTCCATGATTTTTCTGTTCATCCTTTATAACACGCCATTTTCTTGTGATGTTCTTGGAACTGTATTCTCTCCACCAATTCCATGCTCTGAACAGTACCTGTCAAAATCTTTGCTGCAATATTCACCTCCATTGTTTGATTTGAGACATTCCAACTTCTTTCCTATCTCAATCTCAACCAAATATTTCCATTTCTTGAAAGTATCAAATATATCACATTTATTATAAATACAATAAATCCAAGTCTTTCTAGTTGCATCATCAATAAAAGTAACATAATAACGAGAGCCACTGAGAGATGATACCTGAGCAGGTCCCCATACATCTGTATGCACAAGCTCTAATTTTTTTCTCTTCTTTTCTTTCCCAACTCTGAGAAATTTAACTCTCTTGTGTTTTCCATAAATGAAATTCTCACAAAAATCCAAATCAACATTCTTCAAACCTGGCAAAAAATTTCTTGAGTGAAGAATCTTCATCCCATTCTCACTCATGTGTTCGAGCCTATGATGCCATAATACTGCATCTACTCCTTTACAAATTAAAGCATTAACAGAGTTAGAAATACCATTGCATAAATACAATGTACCAAACTTTTCTCCTTTTGCTATTACCAGGGATCCTTTGGTGACATTCCAAGTTTTATCTATGAAAGTTTTCACACAACCTTCACCGCCTAACTGCCCTGTTGAAATCAGATTTTTATTCAGATATGGAACATGCCTTACCTCCTTTAATAACCATTGGTTTCCATTCTGCTATTTTACAAGAACCTTACCCATTCCAACTATTTTACAGGGTTTATCATCACCCAAACGGACTTGTCCAAAATATTCTTGAACATAGTCATGAAAATATTTCTTATACGGTGTGGCATGGAATGAGGCCCCTGAATCTATGACCCAGGAATTAGTAACATTTTCGAAAGTAAGAATCAAAGCATCTTGTAACACATCACCTGTCACATTTTCTTCATGATTGTTTTCTTGATGTGCATCTCCTTATTTTCCCTTCCGAGATCTACAGTATTTCTTCAGGTGTCCTTTCTTTCCGAATTTCCAGCACATTATCCCCAATCTAGACTTGGATCTGAATTTCCTTGATTTACTGTGATATCCTGAGCTTTTTCCTCTTTCCATTATTCTTCCCCTAGACTCTGCACTAAAAGCATTACTCAATGTCTCACTGGAGATTTTCCGTCGCATTTCCTCACTAAGGATAGCACTGATAACATCATCAAAATTTAAAGTACTCGATCCAGAGACAAAGTTACTAATGGCCATAACTAAACCATTCCAACTTTCTGGCAATGAGCATGGAAATAAAAGACTCCTAACTTCATCATCAAATTTTACCCCTACAAAACTTAACAGACTGGTAACTGTATTAAAATCATTTAAATGGTCTGCAACAGATCCACCTTCCAACATATTCATATTAAATAAACGTTTCATGAGAAATACCTTTTTTGAGGTCGAGGGTTTTTCATTTAGTTTCGCCAATGCCTTAATCAAACCCTCTGTTGTTGTTTCCTTCGAAATATTGAAGGCTACCGATGCTGCGAGGAACAACCACATTGTTCTGAGTGTCTTTCTATCGAGAATCTCCCATTCTGCATCTGTCATAGCCGTCAGCTTCTTTGTTTTTCCACTCAATGGTAGGTACAGATCATTCTGATATAGATAATCTTCCATTTGCATCTTCCACAGCGGGAAGTTTTGGCCATTAAATTTCTCAACCCTAAACTTACCATCTTCTGCCATTTCTCCCACTCGAATCAGGAATCCTTCTTTCCTACGAGTTTATCAGCCAAATATACCTTCAACTCTGATACCAGTTGTTAGAAAACTATATATTACAGAGCAATGCGGCACATAAAATATGCGAAAAAAAACAAGCACACAAAACACATAAAACCAAAGAGACAAAGATATACGTGGTTCACCCAGTTTGGGCTACGTCCACCCCGAACAACCAGTTCTTCATTTCTATTATCTAGCAAAATGAAGAGACAAAAACTACAACAGATCCGCTGTAATATCCTCTGTTCTCTCTCACAGTCTCCCTATCTGTTTCTCGATTTGAGAATACACATACAATACACAACAGCAATACAATACCCTCATACAAGCAAGGGGTTGCCTTCTAGGGAAAAAAACCCTAAACTAAACATAACTTCTACCATCAGATCATCCACCTAATGAACGGCCCAGATTGACTAGAAATTACTATACTTTTACAAGGCAATTTTACATCTATTTTTAGCTTCGAGGGCACTGTCCCCAAAACCCCCCGCTAGGGGGGGGGGCTCCATAAAGTCGCAACCACCCCCCCTGGACTGCCTAGGCAATGTTTAATTATGGGCCGCATTGCCGCCCCATTAAGGTACAGGGGTCCAACGCCATGATACAAAATAAAAAAGATAACCAGGCTCCACACCCAACATTATGTGAGTGAATAATTGTAGGGGTTTTGCAGGTTCTCCTTTGACCCATAAATATAACCGATGTTCTTTTTTCTGAAAGATATTGTAGGCTTTAGCCTATCTAGTATTATTTTTAGAAAAAAGACAGAAAATCTTGGAACTGAATGTCCCCAATGAAAGGGCTAGGGTTACCATCTCTTTCCACTTCTAAAAATAAACTGTGCAAGTATAATTCGTATAGAAGGTGTTTCAATTGTTCATCTTGATCATTACAAAATTGGAGAAATTCTTCAATGGTTTTAGATGTAGTAGGATTCCCTGCTCTGAAAAATTTGATATTCAACAAAAATTACTTTTATACTAAAAATAAGGCATAATTGGTGGTCAGTGCTCTGCAAGACAATACATCTGAGTAAAGAGAAAAAACAACACTAGTTTGTTTCTTAGCCTAGTCCAGATGATCCTCTGCCCTTTTACTCTTTCTTCTCTAAGTTGGGAAAATGCTTCATCTTCAGTTGCAGCAAGGTCATTAAATCGTTTTAGTAATGCCTGATGTTCTTGCAAAGGCACTACTTCCTTCTTATGCTGGGCCAATTCGTGTTGAACTTTGGTTAATTAATTCTAAAGCTTTTTATTGGCAGCTCTTTCTACCAAAGGAGTATAAGCAGGTGTTTCCTCCGTTTGAGTTTCTTTGTCTTCTATAGGTATCAAATCAGTTTGCACAGAGACTTCAGCAACATCTATCATTTGTGTAACAAAATATGTTTGGGTTTCCATGGTATCTAATTAGTTCTTAGGCTTCCAGGCCTTGTCCACATATTTCAACCATTCCCTTAACTGTTTTACTATTTTCCTCAATTCTCTGCATTCCCTGCGCATTTTTCTCAACTTAACCCCAGTTGATTTTTCCTTCAAAAGAGTTCTAGCAGGAGAAGGAACAACAATGGCTTCAGGTTCAGGAAGGGATGTACCAGTATCAGGTTTATCATTTAATGAAATAATGTTTTCTTCAGATGTCAAATAGGTTATTCCAACATTGATGTCTTGACTGGGTGGAGCAATATTTTCTTTAGGTGTCAGAGGAGTTGTCTCGACATTTATGTCTTATTCTACTAGAACAATATCCCCTGACTGGTTTCCAGACTCAGATGTTGTCTCTATCTGGTCTTCCTTAGTCACCCATTCATTATCAGAGGGAGATGAGACCCTCAAATTCTGTAATTTATCATTGGCAGTTAGGATTTCAGTATGGCCGGAGCTGCTAGCAGAGGCAGACTTGTTCGAACAATCTCTCTGCTCCTCAGATTGTTTATATGGGTTCCTAATTTTGCAAGATGCTCTCATCTGTTCTAATACTTGAGCCATTTACTCCTCATAGTGTTGTAAAGATGCATTTTGAGGGCTCGTAGGTGGTGTATACGATGGCCCTCTCTCATCTGGAAATGTTGAGGTATTTTTCTGTAGTTGTAATCTTTCAGACAGTCTCTATTTAACTGGTTATGAGGTCAAAACACAGGTTCTCTTCCCTCTAACTTTCCTAGGCATGATTTTTCTTGGATGTTCAATTTTTGCTCTGTCAGGGTTTTCTTTAGGGGTAGGTAGGGAAGGATTGAAAAAGCTATCAAATTATAACTAATTTTTATTTAATTCATGAATAACAATTAATTTTATCAGGCCATGGTGGCTGACAACTTCCTGAGGGTTTTTTTCTTTTCTAATCCGAATAAAAATGTCATGCAATATAGAATTCAAGAAAAAAATCAAATTAACTGAGATATTTTGTTTGAGAACAAATAACAATTTGAGTTGAAGGGACTTTACCACATCCTGGAATCTGTCACATGTGATATAATTTTGGATGAATACCACCAATTCTTTCCAATGCTGCTTCAAGGATGTAGGGTCAATACCATTTCCTTTTCTTACTAGTTGCTCATCTGGCTCCTGATACACTAAAATTGCTTCTTGTATAAGGACATGTTTATCAGTCCATTTTTCCCCTTGTATTGGAAGTCCAAAGACCTCAGTAATTACTTCTTTAGAGAGTGGTAAAATTCTTCCTTTAACTATGGTGTGCCCTTCCGGCAGGTTCTACAGGAATTCAATTTTTGTCTCCATATTAAACCCTTGTAATCTGTTTAGATATGAAATCCAACTAGCTTGCTAAAGAATGGTGCAAGCTAATTCTGAGACTTTAAATATTGTGGGTTCATTGAAAAGAGAATTTCCACCCATAGCTAATGTGTTTTCAGAACTGGTTTCTTCGCCCTTCTGCATGTGCTTCTTTCGGCTCTATTAGTTAAAAACAATACAGACACTACATGCGGATTTTATAAAATAGATTATTAGAAATCTGACTGCGTGACGTTAATGAAATTATTCTATCGTTCAATCAGCATATCCGAATGGATTCACATGGTAATTTTGCGTGCCTTTTTATTATGGATATTTGTACCCCCTCCAATGAGAGAAGGGAATCAATGGCCTTCAAGCACAAGAAAAGAGGAAAGGTGGTAGAAATCATGAATGCACATGAAGTAGAAGTCAGAGGTTGGAAATCATCGCAAATGTACATCAGGTGGAATTGAACAAAAAGGGAGAAAAGAGGAGTAGCAATTATTATGAAAAGTATTTTCTATTTTGATGGCAAAATATGATAGAAGCATGACAGGTGACAGATTATGATTGATGCTGTTATCACTCAATTCAACATGATAAGATAATTCATATACAATAATAGTTGATTATGCTTACAGGTTTTGATAACGATAACACTTAGTAAAACAGTGAATTCTTGTTCAGGAATGGATTAATAGGAAATAGGAGCATATAAAAATAATTGGATGCTATAAAAAAAAATACTCCAATACCACATGTAGAGCCACTGCTACCAGCAGGCGTCCATAGCCTCGATAGGGTTGCTGTTTTAACCCATAAATGAGCCAAAATCCTCTACTTAAAAATAGAAAATTTTCTTGTTTTGTGGAGAGACCACTGTGCTAGTGTTGTGGCTAGATATTGATAGTTCCATTCATGGGGATTTAGCAGAGTGATCAGGTCGGCTCGTGATGAGACCTCCTGTCCTTCAAGCAGTTTTAGTTGTCGAGAAGGTCACTACCCTGGTGTGGTGGCCATTGTGGGAATGTAACCTGTTAGATCCTCATGATCATGGTAGGCTAGCTTGTAATGAGACCCACTATCGTCTCTTTCTCTCTCTCTTTTTTTAAATTTTCACATAGAGATACATTTTATTTTTATTATAAATGGAAGGAGGCTCACAAAATCCTTAAGAGTTAGGGATGGTTTAATAAGTAAAAATAATTCCAATGATGCTCTTATTCCTATATCCTCATGCCGAAGAGAATTGCCACTTGAGAGTGTAAAAAGATACACCAACATAAAACTATGGTAATGAATTGTGTGATAATCAGGGAAACGTTCAAGTATGGAAGTTTATTTTAAAGGTTAGAAACCTTGGAGAATCCTACTAGTCCCTAATATGAAAATTGTAAAATGTGTCATGATATTTTTGGAGAAATATTTAAAATTGTAATTATTTCATATTAGTATATAACAGATATTGGTGATTTTTAAGGTAAAACATTTTTTTACTATAAAATTTGGGCGAATAATTTTTAGAAAAAAATGGAAATTGTTGAATTTGATTTTTGGAAAAAGCATGGAAAATTAGCCCACTTGCGTATATTAGCACCTAAAATTTTCCCTGGTGATAATATGTCTGAACAGGAGATATCCAACCATTCATTATATAGATAAACCATGTCAGCTTCCAAAGTAAAGATGTCCATAAAAATTTAAAAAAAACATAATATTATTAATATCACTGCTTTTCTCTTCATTAGGTGCAAATTCCTCGTCTATAAAATGGTTTTTATGGAAAGAATGTGTAAAGTAAGAGTGGATATTAAAAGAAAATCATAAAAAGACAAAAAACAAAAGTTTTCTACTTTGAACAACAAATTTGTTTAAAAAGAAAAACATGCTAAAAAAACACAACCATTCAATTGGATTAAATGATAGTTGTTCAATCAATTGAACAACAACTGTTCAATGGATTGAACAACAAAGATAACAATCATGCTAAAAAATATTCGTTTAATTGGATTGAATGGAAGTTATTTAATGGATTGAACAACAATTTTTTAATGGATTGAACATCAAAAATAAAAAAACACGCTAAAAAAGAAACCATTCAATTGGATTTAATGACAGATGTTCAATAAATTGAACAACAATTGTTTAATGGATTGAACAGCCAAAAAAAACAACACTGAAAAACATAGTCTTTTAATTGGATTCAACGACATATGTTCAATCAATTGAATAATAGCTATTCAATGGATTGAACAACAAAATAAATCGAACACAATGGAAAAGAACGCGGCCGTGAGCAACAAAATAGTCAAAAAGAAAGAAAATGGAATTTTTTTATACAATGATGAAAAAAACTGTAAATTAAAATTAAATGTAGGAAGCATATATACACAATTTACAAGAGGAAGTAACAAATTTTTATGAACTTAAAGCTGTCAAGCCATTTTTCCCTGCAGCTAAAATTTGGATAGTGGGATCATCATACACTTGCTAGCAGAAGGACTCTTTTGTGAGTCTTTTATCATAGAGGTGCACCCAATGTCCATTGACTTGAAAGGCAGAGCCAGATCCATTTATGGTGGTCACGGTAATGGTATCATTGTTGTGCACTTCTTGAATTTTTTATGGCACAATTCACCTTGTTTGTAACATACCCAAGAAGTATTGGAATCTGGAATCGTAGAGGAGTGCCCAATCTCCTTTTTGGAATGTCTTCTTTTTGATGAGGCTGTCATGCCACTTAGCCCGTTGTTGCTAAATAATTACAGTGTGTTGTAGATCAAGTAGCCGTGCTTCATCTAATTCATTTATCTGTTGAAGTATTTTAACTTGGGCCTCTATCAAATCCAGCCCCACTTCCTGGGTTGTTCTAAGAGTCTTTATCTCAATTTCAATGGGGAAAATTGGTTTCTTTCCAAATACTAGGTGGTACGGAGAATATCCGGTGGTGTTTCGCTAAGTTGTGTGATAAGCCCACAAGGCCTCTGGTAGTCTAGTAGCCCAATCCCGACGATGTGTTGAGACTGCTTTAGTGAGAATTGCTTTAATGACTTTGTTGGTGCTTTTGACCTTCCCGTTTGCCTACGGGTGGTAGGGAGAGGTGACTCTATGAGTGACATGGTGGTTCCATAGAGTGGCCATAATTTTATGTCCTACAAATTTTACCCCTCCATCAGTTATCACTTCCCTAGGTAATCCATACCGCACAAATAGCTCAAAAATAAAATTGAGCACATAATCTTTTGTAGCTCTTGGCAAAACCATTGTTTCTAACCACTTCGTCACGTATTCTGTGGCAACCAGTATGTAGGTCTTCTAATTTGATGGCAGGTTGAATGACCCAACAAAGTCCAACACCCATCGTTCGAAAGGTTTTACTACCAACTGTGGCTGTAATGGCATCTTCTCGAATTAGCCAGGGTGGCCATTCTTTGGCAAATATCATAGGTTTGCACATATTTATTTTCATCCTTAAAAAATGTGGGCCAATAGTAGCCCATTTGTAATACTTTGTGTCCTATCCTGCAATCTGAAAAATGTCTGCCACATGGTTCATCATGGCAGGCCTTCAAGATGTCATGAATATAGTCTTCTTAAATGCATTTGCGTATATGCATATCAACTCCTGTATGGAAAAGATATCCACCAATCCAGGAGAATTTAGCACTGCGTTGAACAATAAGCTTCTATTCCTTTGTTGTCAAGTGTCTTGGAAGCTTTCCTACTGCTAGATAATTCTCTACATCTGTGTACCATGTCACTTTTACTGCCACATCAAACAAATTCTCATCATGGAATTGATCATCTACCGCCAGTGGGTAATTTGCCTTTGGGACTCTAGACATGAAATCTGCAACTACGTTCTCCTTCCCTGGATGGTCATTAAGAGCTATATCAAACTCCTGTAAAAGCAACAACCAACGAGTCACTCTCACATTTTTAATAGGCTTGTTAGCTAAATATCTAATGGAAAAATGATTAGTATACATGAATACTTGATAGCCAGTTATGTAATGTCTAAATTTATTTATAGCATAAATGACAGCCAAGAATTCATTTTTTGTCACTATATAATTTAGTTTAGTAGGGGTGAGATTCTTGCTGATATAGTAAATAGCGTAGGGCTTCATGTCCTCCTCTTGACTGAGAACCGCTCCGATCGTTGTTTCTGATGGATCTGAAGAAATATTAAAGGGAAACTCCTAATTGGGGCCACGTAAGACTGGTGTAGTTGATACCAATTTCTTCAAATCTAAAAAAGCAGCGTCACATCTGTTAGACCACTTGAATTCAACATTCCTATTTAATGCATACAAAGGTGCAACAATTTGTGAAAAAATATTTATAAACCTACGATAGTACCTTGCATATCCAAGGAAACTATGTACCTCTGTCTGAGTACAAGATGTGGCTAATAAGAGAATTACCTCTATCTTTTCTAGATCTACCTGCATTCCAGCTGTAGAGATGTAGTGTCCTAGGATCATGCCTTTGGCCATCATCATGTGACACTTTTCGTTGCTCAAGCATAATCTGGTAGTAATACATCATTCCAATAATTTTTCTAGTATTTGCAGTTCCTGATCGAAGTCATCTCCATATGGAGTAAAGTCATCCATGTCGACCTCTAGCCCTTCATTTATTAAATCAGAAAAAATACTAAGTATGGCCCTTTGAAATGTTGTTGGGGCATTTCATAGACCAAATGGTAATAATCTATAGGAAAATGTACCCTAGGGGCAGGTGAAGGTTGTTTTATCTTAGTCTTTAGGGGCTATTTGGATTTGATTGTAACCAATGAAACTGTCAAGAAAGGAAAATAACTGCTTTCCTACGAATGTATCAAGGACCTAATCAATAAAGGGAAGGGGAAAGTGGTATTTCTGTGTGGCTTTGTTTAGCTCTCTATAATCCACATAGATTCACCACTTACAATTCTTTTTAGGAACAACCACTAATGGAGAGACCCATTTCCTGTCTGAAATAAGATAAATGAAGTTTAAATTTAGCAGGTTCTATAATTCATCTTTTACAATGTCTTTAAAAGGCAGGTTTAACCTTTAGTGAGGCTGTTGAATAGGGTGAGCATCCTTTTGAGTCTAAATATGATGTGTGCACAGTTGAGGGTATATACCATTCATGTCTGGGTAGTCCCATGCAAAGGCTCCTTTATATTTTTGCAAGACTTTAATGAGATTTTGCTGTTGGTCACTATCCATACTGCCATTGATATTCAAAATTTTACCTAACTCAATTTCAGTTGGCATGTTGTTGCGAACAACAGTCTTGGGTATGTGTCGGTCATTAGTATCCACTAGAGGGTCTTCTTGTGCTTCGTTATCAAGAGAAACTTTTAACATTTGGAACTTTAAATTCTCTGAAGTAGATGGTTAGTTTATAAAGTTATTGATCACATCATCTTCAGTTTTATCTTTGAATTCGAGTGCTTCAACTATTATCAATGGTGAATGAATGTTTTGTTCCCAGTAGGTATGTGGTTGTTTGTGAATATTTACAGTGGGAAGAATTGGTTTGGCAGGGGGATATGTAGCAATATTATTTATGGAATCTCCTCTAGAAATGGTCATGCTGCTTGTTTGACATCCTATGTAAGCATCGGTCGTCGCCAACCAAGGTCGTCCCAATATCAGGGGATGTCCGTCTAATCTAATTTTTGGGTTAATAACTAAAAAATATGCCAAGTATTCCCATGAGTCCACAAAAACCGGGATATCTTGTAATGTACCTTATGGTTTAACAACAGATTGGTCACCAATTTCCAGCAAAGTAGAGGTGGGTTCCAAAGCTGTTATACCAAATGTTTCACAGGTTTCTGTAGTTAAAATGTTAATAGCTGCCCCCAAATCAATTAACATGTTTGAAAAGGAGTGACAATAGATCTGGACTGTGACTATGGGGTTTCCTAGATCCTCATATTTTATTGGCATTTCTTTACCCGAAAGTAAATCTGACAATATCCCTACTACATGAATAACTGGTAAAGTCTAGGGAAAATTTTAGTGGCTAATATTCGTAGGTGGGCTAATTTTCCTTGAATTTTCCACAAAAACGATTTGCCAATTTCCAACTCTTTTTTTTATTTAAATTGATTCATCGAAAATTTATGGTATAAAATTGTTTTACCCTAAAAATCGCCAAAATTATATATATACTAATATAAAAAAAATTATAATCCTAAATATTTTTACAAAAATATCATAATTGTTTTTACAATTGACATATTTTTTTTTTTCTGAATATGGCTACTTCTATATTGATACAAAAATAGTGTTACATAGAGACCGAAGCCTCGAGAGTTCCAGCCCATTGCTGCGGCATTCTTACTTTGCAAGCTGGTAATTGATCATCAGAACATTTAGGAGGTAGACAATGAGAGCTTTGAAGAGCAGTGATACTGTCTGTTCCTAAGAAGTGACTGACATCTATGACTGGAAATTGAACAGACCTTGACAGTATGACTCCTATAGAGTAAGCCAGAGTGGAAAGATTTTTACAATTTCGTACCATAACAAAAACAAAAGTGACAGTTCGAGATCCTGTGACTAAAGCAGGAACTTGGACATATAGCAAAATGTAACTCCCACGCAGGGGAGACCGTCCATGAAGCAAAAGAGAAACCATAAGAACAGTAGCAGAATTAAGCAGATGCATAATACTGTAGATGAACACCTTCAGGCCGACGAAAACCAAAACTCGGGAGCGCAAACCTGGAAACATGTTACTGAGCAGAGGGAGGATCTTCCTCGATAATGAGGCAGCCGAATTTGTAAGGATCCTCATCTACAGGAGGAGGATCATCCTGGCGCTCAGGACCGCCATCATTTGGAGCTGAAGGATTTTCTTGAAAGCCCAAGTTGGCTACCTTGCCAGAAGAAACATTCTGCCGGATATCCGCCTGAGGATTGCTGTGCTCTGCCTCCGCTATGGGCTCCAGAGGAGCCTCCGTGGTAGCGCGAACCTGGCCTGAAGAAACCTGTTCAGAGGGGGCTGCCCAAAGGTCAATGGTAACCGTTGCAAGGAGAGAGGTATTGTTAACGCTGCAGGGGAAATGAAAATGAGCATGGTGAGAATGCGCCCTGGAAGACAAGCGAAAGTGCCTAGCGGGATTAAAACGATTACGACCCCTTCCTCGACCTCTTCGCGGAGAAGGAAGACGGACTGGTCCAAATTCAGAAGAATAAGACGAAGAATCAGAGTTGGAGGGAGAGGATCTATTGATGGCATGCCCAATGGCACCACCACGCCTGCAACGCATTCTCGGACGTAAGCGGGGCATGGTTTGATGGACAGGGGGAACAGCAAGAGCGGGATAAAATTGCTGGTGATTGGAATCAGAAAAGAACGGGCGCAGAAGGTTACAGGAGGCGCAATTGGAGAAATGGAGGCCTGGCAGTATGTCAATACAACAGTTTAAAACGCAACGAGACCCTATGCTGGTGCGTGAGCTGCGCTCAGCAGCAGTAGGGGTGCAACAAACACGGAGGGGATTAACACACAGGAAATTTCCAGAGCTTGCCATCGCTGAAGTAGAAATGAGCTGGTATCGGGGAGAGAGCTCCCATAAATCTGCATTGAAGAGCCAGACAGTGGCATTTAAGAACAAGATCATGCGAGGATGGGTGGCGGTGGTGGTGAGCCATGCGCCAACCCACCTGACCATCTGCTCACCATTAATCACAAAGCCCACCCGCATCTGGGAGTTTACAATTGACATATTGGGGACTAGTAAGATTCGCCAATTTTTCTAAATTTTAAGATAAACTTCCATCCTTCAAATTTTCCATGGTAAAGTCTTTGCTTTCCTCACAGGTTTTTTTACACAATTCTTTAATTATTTTAGCATAGATAGCGATGTCTTGTATAGCCTGCACGAGAGGAATTTTAATGCAAAGATTTTTTAATTCCCCTATGAGATCAAAATATGAAGAGACAATAGGCTTGGGTATTATGGTATTACTAATCTCTTAGGGAATGGAAGAGAGGAAATAATAAGATTTTCAGGATCATTTTGGTCAACTGTGTCCCTCCCCTGTTTTATCTCTATTTCAGTCATAGTCAATTTTTTAGGTGTTGTTGGAATTTCAGACTTAATTTGTGGGAGGGTAGTATCTTATTTAGGTGAAATAATGTGCCCGGATCTCAACCAAAGTTCATTGCATTCCTTTTGTTCAGTTTCAGAGTTTGGATTCTCAACAATCTAGATTAGCTGAACCGTTATGTTATTAGGGTTAGGATTTGGTTAAGATGGAAATTGAGGGCATACAATAGGTTGAGGATTCTGTCGTACTAGATATGGCTGGTAATGTGGGTTGAGTTTGAGCCCCTGTTCCCATAGGTTAATTGGTAATTCTGTTGGAAATATGATGCAGAGTGTTGTCCTTGATGGCAACACACTGAATGAATATGAAGACAGGCGACTGTTGACATGTGTTGTCCTTAATGGCAAACCACCTGATGAAGTTATTCTTGTCTTGATGAACTTGGTAAAGGATGTAAATCTGATGTGATATGATGTTTGTTGACTATATGATGCTGAGAGTTGTCCTTGAAAGGAAAACCACTTGATGAAGATAATGACAACTTACTTGATGAAGTTTTTCTTGATAGAATATGATCTTGATGAAGTAAATATGATGTATCTACAGCGAGTACAGAAGGCAGTGAAGAAAGGAATTCAGCTTGTGCTAAATCTTTGATAAAAAGAGTATGTTTCAAGGCATACGCATATCGGTCTGAGGGAAGTCGCGTATGCACGCGGAAAAGAACGTGCCAAGTCGCGTATGGGCTAAAGCGCTCTAAAAGTACAAAACCAGGGGTAACCACCATGGTATTGACCCATTGTATTGGGTAATGATCTGCCTAAATGACCCCGTCCAGGAATACCATCGGAAGTAATGTAATATTGGGCTCATGGTATTGTTTTGGCTCATGGTATTGAAAAAGGGGCTCATGATATTGAAAAAGGGTAAACCTATATAAAGAGAGGAAATTCATTATGCAAATCATGAGAGTGGGTGCAAGATGTCTGAGCTTGAATGAATACTTATCTCTGAAGTAGATCTCGTATGAGGGCGTAAAGATTTGATGATAGATTCAATCTATGATGCACCTAAGTGAAGAAATGATGAAGAAGGGGATCTAGATCTGAATTGCACTTGTATCTACTAGATCTGATCATGGAAGGCTTAGATCTGAATTGAGGCGAACATCTGTCTGAAGTAAAAGGGTAAATCTGAACTCAACATCTGATCTGAAGAAATATGCTGCTCTATAATGATTGAAGATCTATACGCTACTGGCTGCATATGTAGCGCAGATATACGTGTCATTATACAGAAAGCGCGTATGCGCAATAAAATATATACAGAGGTATACGCTGGTTTGTGTGGATGAAAGCGCGTATATACGCGACATCAGTGAAATGAAAGCGCGTATGCAAACTAGGGTTTGCTGAAGCATGGGGTATGAAACATCTAATCTGTTCTACTGTATTACTGTTATCTGAACTGTGTTGTCTGAATTGATAAGTATCTGTTGGTGATGTATGTTTGAGTTTAAAAGTATGGAAAGGGTCCAGTCTGTAAATATATTGAAACGTGGCCTACAAGTTGTGTTCTATGGAAGTTGTTGGATCCAGTGTGAAAATTGATGAAACGTGGTCCAAGGTGGTGCTGAGGGTTGTAGCCTTCAGTCAGTGGGTTGTAGCTCCCTTCCAGGAGAGGCTGGTAAACGAGATCAGGGGTCGAGTCTTTCCAGGAGAGGTCAGAAACTGAATGGGGTTGTAGCCTTTCCAGAGAGGCCTAAACGAGAGCCGTGGGTTGTAGCTCCCTTCCAGAGAGGTCGTGGAAACGAGCTGGAAAAGGTGCCTGCAAGTGTTGCAGAGTTCACAAGACATATGTTGTAAGATGTTTTCTTATAATAAAGATGAAGGTCGAGCAACTCAATGTGGTTTTCTGATTTTGCCTAATTCAAAAATCCTGGTGTTCATGTGTGATGCTTTGTGTGATGGTTTATTCTGTTCTTATTGCACATGTTTACTGTTTATAGAACATCTAATGAATGAATGATGGAATGATATAAGTGAAGAACTAATGGAATACTTAGATCTCTGGGTATACGCGAGTTTTATGAAGGATATCCGCGTGTATACGCTAGTTGGCTTCAGCAAAGTAGCGTATGGGTTTTAAAGCATGAAAAAGTAAAAATTTTTAGTTTGCCCTAAATACTGATTCACCCCCCCCCCTCTCAGTATTTTTCCCAACAATTGGTATCAGAGCAGGTTCTTCTGCTGAAGCTTGATCGCTTGAAGAAGATCCGTCACAATGGGAAGTCAAGAAGGAGTGATGTCTATAAAGCCACCTCTATTCAATGGAAGCAATCTGATATTCTGGAAGGTACGAACAAAAGCATATCTGCAAAGTCTTGGTGCAGATGTATGGGCAATTGTGGAAGAAGGTTATCAATACCCTGCAAGTATTCCTACTGATGCAGCAGAAAGGAAGAAGTATGAAATCAATGCCAAAGCAGTGAATGTCTTGTTAGGAAGCATGTCTGAATCAAAATTTGCTAAAGTGATGCAGCTACATTCAGCAAAAGAAATATGGGACAAAATCATTCTAAGCTATGAAGGAGACACAAAGGTAAAAAGTGCAAAACTCCAAACTCTTAGAATTGAATATGAAAATTTGAAGATGCATAGTGGTGAGAGTGTTGCCAGTTTCTTCCTTCGTCTGGATGATATTGTAAATCGAATGAGAAATTTGGGTGAAACCATAACTGATACTACTCTGGTTGAAAAGGTCTTAAGATCCTTGACTTCAAAATTTGACTCTAAAGTTTCAGCTATTGAAGAAAGGCAAGATCTGCAATCGCTTACTATTGTTCAATTACATGGTACTCTGACCGCTTTTGAAATGAGACAAGGAGGTCCTTCTCAAGTAAGAGAAGCTGCTTTTAAGGCATCTACAAAAGGAAAGGAAAAGGAAGTTGTCAAAGAATCCAGCTATATATCCGATGAAGAAGAAGCGAATTTCGTGAGAAAGCTCCAACTAGGTACCGGAAGATTCAAAGGTAAGCTTCCCTTCAAATGTTTTGAGTGTGGAAAAGTTGGTCACTATGCTGCTAAATGTCCTTATAGAGAAAAACATGGTAAAGGGAAACAATTTGAAAAGAGAAAGAGTTATTATGCAAAAGAAGATGATGATGAAGTGTCCAGTGAAGTTGAAGAAGATTCTAACCAAGATCTAAAAGTGCTCATGGCTAAGAAGCAAAAGAAGAAGGCTACTCGAAACAAGAAGATACCTCAGAAATCATGTATAGCAAAAATTGAAGAAGATGAACCAGGTATTAATCGTTGTTCTTGTCTCTTACTTAACTGCATGTGCAAAGATTATGATAGTGAAAGTGACAGTATGGATCCAAAAGTTTCTGATGAAGCTCTACAAATACTCATGGCAAAGAAGGAAGAGAAGAAGGCCACTTGTAATACTCTTCTTTGTGCAAACATTAGTAAAGATAGCGAAAGTAAAGTTGTGGATCTAGAAGAAGCTATCAAGATCAAAGTTGAAGAACAACAAAAGGAAATTGATAAGAAAGAATCTATCAACAAAGAAATGATCTCTCAAATGGAAGATCAAATAGAAATGTTGAATGGACAGATGGACAAGTATCAAAGGTTTCATACTTATGCATCCAATTGAATTAAAGAACTAGAAACAGATCTTGAAAAATCAAGCAAGAAGAATGAAGGACTTGAAGCTGCAATCATCTCTTTGCAAGAAGATCTAGAAGCATCAAGTAAGAAAAATGAGGAACCTCTACAATCATTTGAAAAGGAAGGCCTTGAAGCAGAAATCATCTCTCTCAAAGAAGATCTGGAAAAATCAAAGAAGTAAAATGAAGAGCTGGAACAAACATGTGAAGAAAACGAAAATTGGCTAAAAGAAGAGATTCTAAATCTGAAGGATCAAGTAGAAGATGGAAGAAGGAAAGAAGAAAGCATGACAAAGAAATGTCAAGCCTTGGAGGTTGAGGTAAACATTCTCAAAGGTAAATTAGAAGAAAAGGTTAAACTTTTGAGGTTTCAAGATAGTACTAATACTTTGGACAATATTCTGAGCAATCAAAGGTCTCCTGCTATCAAACTTGGTCTTGGTTTCCATGAAACTGTTAAAGGAGAATCTAGCTCACAAGGAGGTGCTAAAAATTCAGAGGAAGTCAATGCAAAACCTGAAGTGGTGAAAGAGACAAAAGATCAACCAACAATCATGTATTCTCAAAGGAATTCATTCAAGAATGTTGAATGTTTTAAATGTCATAATTATGGGCATGTTGCAGCAAATTGCAGGATCAAATCATTTCAGCCACAAACAAACAAATCATACATAGAAAGGTACTCTGGTTCCTTCAGGGGATATTGTTTCTCATGTAACATGTATGGACATAAAGCAGTTGATTGTAAAAGGAGGAAGATTAGAAATACTCATTATAATTCTTACGCTTATTTCTCTGGTCATATGAGATGTTATTCTTGTAACAAGTATGGACATGTAGAAAAGGAATGCAGGTTGAACAGATATCAGAAATTGGATAACTTCCAGCACACAAATAGAAAGTTCAAACAAATCTGGAAAAAGATGGAGGACCGATCAGAAACGTAGGGAATTTTGACCCTACTGCAGTCATACGCTTCTGAAGATTACTTCTCTGATTGACTGCAGGAATGAAGTGGGATACATTATGAGATTTAGTAATGTATAGTCACAGGGGGAGCAATGTATGATGTCTCTCATGATTGATTTGATTATTCTGGTTACATGTATTTCTGACAGTGCATCTGGTGTGAAGAAAAGACAGGAACAGAAGGTAAAATTGCAGGAGGAGATGAAGGTGTGAAATTTTCTATATTTCACTTTCCATACGCGGGTTGTATGAAACAAAGTCGCGTATACACGCGAGTTCCAGCAGGCACAGCCGCGTATGCATTGATGATAAGAGAATTTATTTGATAGCTGAAGATCTGGAGCAGAGGTCCAGGGGGAGCATCAGTCTGACTAATAATAACTATAGTTTTGACTCTGTATCAGCTTAATTCATCAGTTCTAAATGATGATGATATGATACTTGATGTCTTATGATGAAGTTTATGGATGAGTCCTGTTTGCTTGTTGAATGAAGAGTATTCGTTGCTGATAAAAAATATTCAGGTTACACAAGTTTAGGAGAAGCACTGGTTCAGGGGGAGCAGCAGGTTTAATACTAATGATTGCATTGTTGGCAATATGACTGATTATTCTTGGCTATTGTGATACTCATGCCTAAATGATGATGACTTGGTACATGGTTTATTATGGTGAGATGTTGATCCCTGTTTACTGAAAAGTATCTTTTGTGCTCACACATGGGTGAGTTGGAAGTCATTCGATTCAGAAATAAGAATAGATCCTGTTTCTATGGTTAAGATCTTTTGCCTACTTATGTTACTTCTTGAAGATCATGGTGATGTTGGACCACATGGATGATTGCTTGACACTTATTTGAAGATGTTGGTCTGGTATGATAATCTCTCTTGGAAAGATTGTATTGATGCTGCAAAGAATCTGAAGGCTTGGTCTCTAATGTGCTTTTGCTACAACCGTTGGATGACGCTTGAAGACACAACTACACTGTTCTATCTATCTGTAATCCAGGGAAACATTCAAATGCCTCAGAAAGAAGCTGAACACTGTCTTTTTCTCACAAAGGATCAGATCTGGTTTAAATATGGAAGATGGCATTGGATACGCTGGTTTCATGAAACACAGTCGCGTATATACGTAAGTTCCTGCACAGAAAACCGCGTATGTCTGATTGCTGACAAATTTTTGCTTGGAGTCAGCTCTCTTCAGCACAGCTGCAGTGCTGTTTGGTGTCTCTGATACTGTTTTGGTGTACCAGTTCTTATAATATTGTTTCGATCTATGATGTTTTGATAAAGATGCCTTGATGTTTTGTTGGTGAAAGTGCTCAGGATGCACAAACTAAGGAGGAGCCTTGGTCATATGGAAAGGATGCTTGGATGCACAGATTCAGGGGGAGCATTAGCTTTGCTGAGTATAATGCATTATTGGCATTATGTTGGTTCTGAAATATGTTCTCTTACTTGAGGACTTTCTGGTGTTGGTCTTAAATGGTCATATTTGTATTTGATGAAAAGGTCATGTTGAGGCCCATGATGTCAAATTTTTAATATTCAGTCATGTAAGGACTTGTCAAATTTGTAAACCCACTTGGTTGGGTAGCTGAGTCAAATTGTGTAAACCCACTTGGTTGGGTAGCTGAATTGGAATGTGTAAACCCACTTGGTTGGGTACTTGAGTCTTATCTGTAATGGATATTTGATGTAAGTATGAGTCTTTGGTGATAGGAAGTTCATATAGTCATGTACTTTATTGAAAATATGTTTTAAGATTCAGCATGAACTCAGGGGGAGCTTGGTCACTTCAGTATATATCCGATCTGCAGAACACTTCTTCCACATGAGGAGAAAAGGGGAAGAGTATGTTGGTTTTGGTCCGCCCTTTTCCCTTGATGTCAAAGGGGGAGAGTGACATGGTGTTTGAATGGTGTCACAAATGGAGAAAGTGACATGGTGTCATTGTATTCTTAATGTACCTATCTGTTGTCGTAACCAAACACCATCGTGGTTGCCATCAAGTCCAAAGGGGGAGATTGTTGGCAATATGATGCAGAGTGTTGTCCTTGATGGCAACCCACTGAATGAAGATGAAGACATGATATTGTTGACTTGTGTTGTCCTTGATGGAAATCCACCTGATGAAGTTATTCTTGACTTGATGAACTTGGTAAATGATGTAAATCTGATGTGATATGATGTTTGTTGACAATATGATGCTGAGTACCCACTTGATAGAGTGTTGTCCTTGAATGGAAACCCACCTGATGAAGTTGTGCTTGATAGAATATGTCTTGATGAACCTGTTTAAAGATGTAAATATGATGTATCTACAGAGAGTACAGAAGGTAATGAAGAAAGGAATTCAATATGTGCTAGATCCATGATGAAAAGAGTATGTTTCAAGGAATACGCGGATTTGTCTAGGAGAAGTCGCGTATGCACGCGGTTAAGTACGTGCCAAGTCGCGTATGGGAAAAAGCGCTCAAAAAGTGCAAAACCAGGGGTAAACACCATGGTATTGACCCATTGTATTGGGTAATGATTCATCTAAATGACCCCGTCCAGGAATACCATCGGAAGTAATGTAGTTTTGGGCTCATGGTATTGTTTTGGCTCATGGTATTGAAAAAGGGGCTCATGGTATTGAAAAAGGGAAAACCTATATAAAGAGAAGAAATTCATTGTGCAAATCATGAGTGTGGGTGCAAGATGTCTAAGCTTGAATGAATACTTCTCTGTGAAGTATATCTGTATGGAAAGGGTAAAGGTTTGATGATAGATCTGAATCTATGATGCACCTATGAAGAAATGATGAAGTGGAATATCTAGATCTGGAATGTATTTGTATCTGCTAGATCTGTTTATGGAAGGCTTAGATCTGAGATGAGGCGAACATCTATCTGAAGTAAAAGGGTAAATCTGAACTGAATATCTGATCTGAAGAAGTATGCTGCTCTATAATGATTGAAGATCTATACGCTACTTCGCCGCAGAGGAAGCGCGTATATAGGCGACTTCGCCGAAGAGAAAGCGCGTATGCGCAATGAAATATATACAGAGGTATACTCTGGTTTGTGTGGACATAAGCGCGTATATACGCGACATCAGTGAAGTGAAAGTGCGTATGCAAAC
Organism: Pinus albicaulis; assembly: GCA_034641835.2. NCBI lineage: Eukaryota > Viridiplantae > Streptophyta > Pinopsida > Pinales > Pinaceae > Pinus > Pinus albicaulis. The sequence continues at coordinate 290,376,085 of CM076572.1, read as the reverse complement.
TAGGGTTTGCTGAAGCATGGGGTATGAAACATCTGATCTATTCTGCTGTATTACTGCTATCTGATCTGTGTTGTCTGAATTGGTAAGTATCTGTTGGTGATGTATGTTTGAGCTTAAAAGTATGGAAAGGGTCCAGTCTGAAAATATGATGAAACGTGGCCTGCAAGTGGTGTCCTAGTGGAAGCTTTGGATCCAGTGTGAAAATTGATGAAACGTGGTCCATAGAGGTACTGAGGGTTGTAGCCTTCAGTCAGGGGGTCGTAGCTCCCTTCCAGGTGAGGCTGGTAAACGAGATCGGGGGGTCGTAGCTCCCTTCCAGGTGAGGCTGGTAAACGAGATCGGGGGGTTGTAGCTCCCTTCCAGGAGAGGCTGGTAAACGAGTCAGGGGGTTGGAGCTCCCTTCCAGGAGAGGCTGGTAAACGAGCGCAGGTGGGTGCCTGCGTGCTGGTAGGAGTCTGCACCAGCACATATGTTGTAAGATGTTTTCTCTATAATAAAATATTGAAGGCTGAACAACTGCAGCGGTGGTTTTCTCCCGACTTGGGTTTCCACCTAAAAATCCTGGTGTTCATGTGTGATGCTTTGTGTGATGGTTTATTCTGTTCTTATTGCACATGTTTACTGTTTATAGAACATCTAATGAATGAATGATGGAATGATATAAGTGAAGAACTAATGGCATAATTAGATCTCTGGGTATACGCGAGTTTTATGAAGGATATCTGCATGTATACGCTAGTTGGCTTCAGCAAAGTAGCGTATGGGTTTTAGAGCATGAAAAAGTAAAAAGTTTTAGTTTGCCCTAAATACTGATTCACCCCCCCCCCCCTCTTAGTATTTTTCCCAACAAATTCCTAGGGGTCGCTCCTAGTTTTGAGACCAATTTGTATTTTGTGAGGTGGAGGTAGGTCACTAGGACTGATATGGATTGTTTTGCCAGTATGGAGAATAGAAATTAAAACATAGCCAACCATTACCTAGAGAGGATTGAGTCAGCCAAGGGGGCACGGAAAATGAATGGGATGGCCAAGCAGAAAAAGGTGATTGGGTTTTCCATGATGTTCTGGAGTTTTGTTGATTAAATTGTGAAGAAGGAAAGAACTAAGATGGGCCTTGTGACATACCTAGTCGGGCTTTCCAATGTTGACATTTATTCATTAGATACATCGGTTCTGTTTCTTCTTATCCTTCTCTAAAAACCACTTTCAACCCTGGAAGTGAAGGGCACTATTTAGTGGCATGGTCCTTTGTTATGTGGAATTATGAATTACAGATAAATCATTCTTCCCTAGATAGGTGCTTATCTAGAACAACAGATTAAAGACTTTGCGACTACTTTTCCTAACTAGGAAAAAACACACAGAACGAAATAAGGAGCTTACTTGGAGTCCAAGCACTTCCAAAGTCTCCTTCTGTTGCTTTTGCTGTAGCTTAAAATTCTAGTCGGCTGTGAAAAATATTTCCTGCAAGAATGAACACTAAAAAACAAGAGATAACAATAAGAAATATGTTTATTCAAGTTATTTAGCTAAATCAATGAAGCATAAACCATATACATCAGATAAGAATTCATAATATGGAAAACATGAGCTTATACAGATGCATAAGTGGGAAAGTAAGAAACGATACTTATTAATGGATAGAAGGGGAGGTTACAACCTAGTGATTGATTTGAATTGACCATCTCCAGCAGCATGTTACACAAACCAACTCCTCAATTGAAATTCCACCAGCATTTCTCTACTCAAATTATTCCTTCTCAAACACTAATATTTGTGCTCAATTTATAGAGGAGATGAAGGTATTTTTAAAATCAATGAGTTTCCAATAATAGGCAAGAAATGTTCCCAATATTGTAGATGTCAAATGGACACATCGATTCGAAATTTGACACATGTGAACTCTTCTATAAGGCACTGGCCAAGTGGAGATTCCAGAAGAATGATAAGTTCGCTCCCAATGCGACCAACGCACCTATGAGTGTCGGAAAGTGCTTTGCAGAGAAACCTTGAATGGGGCTACCTACATATGCAACGCACTTAGTCGCTTTAGAGGCAACGTTGATGAGCTCTCATATGATATATTAAAACTTCAAATCTTGGAAAACTTTGCAGATGAAAGTCATGAATGATTTGTCTTGTTCTTTGTCTTAGGGCATGTAGCAACTAAAATGATAAGGGATGATAGAACCTATTCATTGCTCCTGGAGATGATGTCCAGTTAACCAGGTCATTGGGAATGATGCCCAAATTGACCTATAACAATTTCCCCCCTTAAGAATGAAGTCAGAATAATAATAACAATATTTTGGTTGAGATGCTTTACACTGTGATGGGCTAGAGATGAAGCGGAGTGGCCACCCGCATAAATCTTACAATACATAACATCATGATATATCCTCTTGATCATAATTTCTAAGGGTAGGCATTCCCATGCTCAACACATGATGATGAACTACAGTTGGTAGTTCGAAACACATCGTCCTTAAAATTCTTATGTGATGTCCCGGAAGAGTTATAATTAAAACATGTGCATAATTCAGAAAGTCATCTATATTGGAATGTTTCCCAATAGAGACATGCCTACAGAGATAGGCCCATGTTCGGATGACGATATATATGTAAGGTCACTGTACATATGATGTGTACAACAATCATGAAATTGCAGCTCGGATGGTTGAAACTAGATCCGGGGTCTTCTTATCTCATTCACTCGATCATTCGTGTACAAGTCTAGCCATGCAAATATATGATTTGTAGTCAAACATGGAAAGGAATCATTTCATTACCAGCTAATGATGTGATTTGTTAACAAACGCGAGAGAACCACCATTGATGTTAATGGCCCTCAAGGTACTGCAGTACATTTTGTAAGGCATGAATAGATAATTTGATGTCGAACACCAAATAAATATTTCAGTCATAAGTCCTAAAGCGAGGATCTTTTCGATGCTGTAACAAGCCTCATGGTACTGGAACATAATGTTTCTAAGTGAAGTTCCTGGATAATGATTTTTTTTCGACAGGAAGCCACCTCATTGCGAAATGGGAGTTACTAATTTCAGAGACAAAGGTATGACTTGATATAGCAATTTTCAGGGATGATGGTCATGAGAATGAAGGTTTATGAGTATTGCAGAATGATGAGCATTCACTAGATGACTTCTCTTGAACATATCAGCGACACTGAAATAAGTTGGCAACATTAACCCAAAATCGATGTAAAGGTATGATGAACCATAGGTATGAATGAACCATAAAGAAGATTACCCAACCCAAATAGTCAGGGTGATTGAGGGAAGTGTCATGTTCAAGAGCGACCTACTACCATAAAAAATTCTGTTCACTTTCCCAAATTTTCCCTGGTCATTTGTCGACTAGTACCTCTTTATTTTTTAACAATCTTGAGGAGGATAACATTTGCTTGATCTATAATTCAACCCTTCGGGCGAATAATGTATCACTATTTAATAATTTAATGAGTCTAGTGATGAATGAAACTCGATTCTTGCCATGATAGACAAGCCCGTTGTTATTTTATGTTTTAACGAGTTTAACGACAGTGATAGTCCAATCCTTTTTCATATTTAGTGAGTTTGAAAAAGAGGATGAAAGAAAACACCATAAGTACTTTTTCGTAAAGTTGTCACTCAGATCCGAAAAAGTGTAAGATAATATTTGAGAGAACCTCTTTAGTCAAGTTTAACCAAGGTATTCCTTTTTCGTAAATATCTATCTCAGTCCGGAAAAGGGTTAAAATTGTACTGAGTAGATATCAATTCATTTACTTTTACGAGCTCAAAAAGAGAAGTGCTCAGAAATATTTTCACATTATCAGAGTCTGAAAGGAGCTGAAAGAAGACTCCAAGGGTTCATTTCTTGCTCTTATCGAAGCTCGAAAAAGAGATAAAAGTGCACTTCAAATCCTTTTTTGTTTTTAACAAATCTTAAAAAGTAAGGAGAAAAATTATACTTTGTGGTCAAATCATTCTTGAAATAAATCTACACGACTAATTTGTTCATCAGTTCTAAAACCTATTCAGAACAACATCAAATGGATTAAAAATACCTATTTCATGATAAAAACATAATAAAACTATAGTCATAGCAATAAATGTAATTTTCAAATAATAAAATGACTATTAAAAATAGTTTTACTATTCATTTTTACCATTCCATAGTTACCATTTGCATTTTGGAGCTTTGAACTTGATTTTTCCCTCGAAATTCAGCTACTAATTTCGATCGTTTCTGTGGATGGATTTTGTTGTCGTTTGATCCATGTTAGTGCCATGAACCTCCTCTTTCCTTTAGTAATCATTTCATTTCCAATTTCTGCAAATTTTTAGGGTTTTGGGGTCCCTAGGGTAAACTCTGCCTAAAAGGAGGGCAACGGACCCCTGGATGACGAAACCTGCATTGCATATCAAGTAAATTGAAGGCTACTTGCATACACAACGCACTGTCTCCTATTAGGGACTACGTTGGGCGCAATCTAGATTTTTGTTTTTTTTGTATTATTCCCAAAATTTGCCCAAGTTTTTGCAACGAATGGAATCTAATGGTTCTTATGGTTGTATTTCATGTTTCCATCATATTACAATGATGATTATAGGTAGGGAAAGAGAACATGAAGAACAGGATATGATTTCCCTAAATGATCTAGGTACAGTAAGAGCGCTAAGAGATTGTGGACTGCTTAAGTACTTCAAATTGTCAGGAATGAGGCAAAAAATAGAAATTTTTGAGTTCTTAGTTCGAGCATGGGATCCAGCTATCGAGGCATTTCATATTAAGAACCAAGTGGTTCCCATAAAAGTCGAGGATGTATAATTTATTACAGGTTTGTCAATGAGAGGCTTTCCCATTTCGCTCTCAGGGTTTATTGTTGGAGGAGAGACAGTGAGAGATTATGTTTTGCAACATTGTTATCCAGGGGCAAAGCCAAGAAAATATGGAAAGATAAACATCCAGGATGTTAGAGATTTTCCTTTGAGAACTATCCTTTTCTCAATCGCAAAACTTGCTGGCACCATTACAGTACATGTAGCGAATAGATCGTATATGCAATACACGCTAGAGTGTATGGAGCAAAGAGCCTTCAACTAGTATGAAGTTGTTCTTTCTCAGATAAAGGAACAAACTGAACAAAGAAAAGGGAGGAAGGAAGAATAAATTTAGTTATGGTTTGATCCTCCTATCCTTCACCTTAGAATGAATTCCACTGATGCAGTCACAACATGTGACACTGGATATGTCTAATCCTAGATATCTGCGGATGCAAAGATGGGTAGAAATCATGAGTAGGCATGTAGGCCAATCAATTATTGTGTTCTCGACTGCATTATTCGCCTAGTTCTAATGACAAATTTTCACTATCGATGAGTATGCATACGCAGGCATTGATTTCCGAGGAGATCCATATTTAGCATTACTAGAAGGCGCTTAGTGGGGTGCAATGGGTAAGAATTTTTTGACTGTGTTTTTTATTTTCCTAAGGTTTATACAATGTTTTTGTATTTTTTATGTTTTCCCAAGACTAGATTAAATGTTTGATGTAATGCAGATGTTGGTCGTGTTCAACCAGTAGAGGAACTAGAGCGTGAAGGAGATGTGCCAACAGAGAGGGCTGTAGAGAGAGTAGTCCTTCAGGATCTTGATATGGCTGAGACTCTGGCTGAGCTTTAACAACACATAGAGGGTTTAACCTTCAGGATTCCAGATTGCCAGATTGAAGAGTTACCAATGAAACTACAATGAAACACTATTGGGGTTCCTAACCGTTGGATGTGGTTACTTCGTAGGATAGCTAGATCTATAGCATGTTACCATGAACACCACTAGTTTACTTTTGAAATTTTGCATACATTTTGAGGTCAGATGACCAATGTGTCTTGGGCACAAATTTTTGTATAAACCTGTAACTATCTATCTATATGATTTCAACATTTTCCTATGTTTATTATGCAATCCTATTCAAGGATGTGAATGTTTTCTTTACATATGTTGCAAATGTATGTCTAAAACTTGATTATCTAAAGAATCAATCAATGTGTTCAAATTTTTGGAAATGTGTTGATATTTAATAAAATCAAAGTGTCTTTCCAAAAGTCGAACTCTTAGGAAAAATCTATGCATTTTTGGATTTTTGGCAGTATAAACACTAGTAAGTTGTAATACCACAAGTTCTGAGTCTAACCTTATGATGGTACAGTTAATACCAAATGAAATGGCATCAGAGAGAAGTTCAATCAACGCGTTATACTCAACAATATTGTTCGTCTATCTACCAATACAAATCCCTTGAAAACTCACTAACTATCCGTTTAGAGCGAAAATGGCCCACAATGTAGAGGATAGATTCTGCGTACTACAACTAGCACCATCAGCATATCCAACAAAGGGTTCTGAAGATTCATACATCTGTGATGAAATGTAAAGCGGATTAATAACGTCAATAAAAATCTAAAAACAAATTAAGATAGTGAATGGAAATCAACAGCATATATATACAATATAATACAAAAAAAATTACTACGCTCATGATTAAGCATAGTAACATTTCAAATAAAACCCATTTCTAGGATGCGCCAATGGAATTCCATCGTAATCAACCAACTCATAAGCACCCTTAGCAAGAAATATTTTGACAATATAGGGGCCATGCTATAATGGATCAAATTTTCATGTACCTATTATATTAGCGTCTTGATCGTAAAGAAGGACCAAGTCACCCTCTGAGAAAATGTGAGGTTGGACATTTTTTTCATATTGTGCCTTTATACATCTCTTATGCACTTCATTGTCCAATTTGGATTCACGATGCATTTCATCAAGATGGATGAGGTTAAGGAGACGCGCTTCTTCTTTTCAGGTGTTAGGTAACAAGTCAATTACGATTTTTAATGATGGTATTTCACATTGGATAGGTAAGATAACTTCCAGAACATACACCAATTGAAAAGGAGTAAATCCAGTTGCATTTCTCACCGAGGTTCGATACACCCATAAGGCGGAGTACAGGATCAAATGCCAATTTATTTTACGAACTCCTATCATTCGTTGAAGCATGCATTTAAGAATCTTGTTGATAGCCTCAACTTGTCCATTTGATTGTGGATAATAAGGAGTAGAATTATCATGTGACAATCCTAACTTGGCAGTCAATTCAATCATCATATGGTTGAAAAAATGCTTCCCATGATCTGTAACTATAGCCTTTGGGACTCCAAACCATGCAATAACATGAATAAGAAAAACAAAGCAGTTGTCTGTCCTATGTTGTTGAATGAAGGCATCGCTTCGGCCCATTTGGTAAAGCAGTCGACCGTGAAAATAATATAACCATGCCCCCCAGATGAACGAGGGTTACAATTCATGAAGTAAATATCCCATTTCTAAAATGGTCCCACAAATACAACAGGATGCATTGGCACTGGTAGTTTGTGGATTTTATGATCAAAGATCTAGCATGCATGACAACTTCTGACCGCGAGGATGCAGTCTCAAAAAATTGTAGGCCAAAAGTAACCGGCGCAAAGTATCTTCTGCGCGGTAGTGTATCCAGATAAATGTATACCACAAGCTCCATCATGACAATCATTTAAAACCTTTTTGGCCTTCTCATGAGTGAGGCACCTCCTTAAAATTGTATCAACACCACGATGATAAAGTGTATCGTCGGCGATCAGATAATATTTGGCTTGGTATCGAATACATCGTTGTTCAGAGTGAGAGGTATCAAGTCGAAAATTTTGAGTTTGGAAATAAATGATGAAATATCCATATCAAGGATCAGATGATCCGATTAGAAACAGAGATTCATCAAGAATTGATGGTTCTGACGTAGTTGCAGTACTATCAGAGGGAAGGTCACAGAGAAGCTCAGCCAAAAGTAAAGACTTCTTGTACTTGGATTTGATGAATTCCAAATCAAATTCCTGTAAAATGAAAATCCATTTTGAATATTCCCCCCCCAGCAATTGACGTGATAAGATGTAATTCATGGGGTTGCAATCCTAAATGATAGTAGTATTTCGTAGCAAGATATAATGGCGAAATATTTGGACAACTTGAATAGCTGCCAAGGCAAGCTTTTCTACGTAGGAATACTTAACTTCCGTATCATTGAGATTACGACTCAAATAATAGATCAGATGTTCAATTCCATCTTCTGCTTGGACCAAAGCCATAGAAATGGTCATTTCAGCCGTGATGATATATAGGAAATAATTTTTTGACGCTCGGACAAGAGTATCCTTGACAACATCAAAAGAATCTTGCCCAACTTGGTCCCAATTGAAGGGAACCCCCTTTTTCAAGAGTCAAGTAAATCCTTTAGCCATTTCGACGTAGTTTGGAATGAAAATTCTTAGGAAGTTATCCTTTCCTTGAAGTTTCTATATCTGAAGTAAATTTTATGGTGCAAGTAAATAAACAATGGCCTGAACCTTCAATGGGTTGATTCGAATTCCTTATTTTGAGACTACGAACCTAAGAAAATAACTAGAACAAAAAAAAAACACACATTTATGTGGATCGAGGCATATTTTGTAGTGTCGGAAGCATAAGAAAATGGCTCTCAAATGCATCAGATGATTAGTTCTATTTCGTGAATGCGCTGGCAAATCATCTAGATAATGTTGAACAATGTGCTTGATGTCATTGAAAGCATAGCCCATTTCTCTCTGAAAAGTTTCCCCAGCGTTCTTTAAACCAAACGAAAGTTTCCTATAAGTGAATGTGCCCGAGGGAAAGATGAATGTTGTCTTATATTGATCCTCTGGGCGGATATTGATTTGATTTTAGCCGAAAAATCCATCCATAAATGAAAAGATTTTGCATCCAACACAATCTTCAATAATATGTTCGATAAAGGGAGTAGGATAGTTGTCTTTTGGACAAGCAATATTGAAATCCCGATAATCGACACACACTCTAATAGTTCCTTTATTTTTCATGACAGGAACGATGTTTGAAACCCACTTAGTCAGCGGAACAAGGTATATGAAACTAGCATGCAAAATTTTTTCAACTTGTACTTTGATGGTAGCGCCTTTCTTCGGATGAACATGACAAAGCCGTTGACACACCAATTTGACATCATGATATATATTAATAGTGTGTTCAACAGTACTAGTATCTATGCTTGGAATTTCCTCGTAAGACCAAGCAAATACATCACAAAATTCATGAAATAGAGAGTGATATGTTTCAAGTTCTGATGGAGAACAAGATACACCAACATGAATATTTTCTACAATGCCACGCTTGGTCAAAATATCGATAGAAATGGTTTCTTCAATATTTGACATATTTTTCTTAGAATCGATTGCACTAATAGGTCAAGAATTAAAAAAGAAAATTTTGATTGATGGGTGATATAGTTCACTAAGATAGTTTTCTTCATAATCAGGAAGATGGGAATGATGATGATAATCTTTCCATGGTTCTCATTCGAACAACATGGCTTCCAAAATACTCTCATCTGTCAAGAACATTGAGGAAAAAGCATCAAAGGGAGTACCAAAATCTAATGAACCATCAACCCAAACACTCAACGACGCTGATTTCAGATTTTCCGCCCAAGCCAGATAGATTGATTTCTATGCCAACCCAATAGGGTTGGGTGGCAGGAACTCATCCAACGTAACAATTTCAAAATCACTCGTACTCTCCTTTAAGCCAGATGCAGTAATTCATAATTATGCATAACAAATTGGTGACTCCACTAGGGATCGAGCCCAAAATCATTGGTTTCGCAGACTCCGAAATAGTTACTGCAGTACCTTGAGGGCCATTGAATCATTAAGTCATTTTCAATTTAGTTTACCCTTCATCCTAGGTGTATATGCGTCTTATTTTCTCTTACCTAGTAGTTTTTACTCAGAAAGATTAGGCTTTTTAAAATCAAAATTTACATTAGAAGCGCATTAAACAACTATGTTTTGCATTGTACACTGTGCCCAACACACTGTTGGAAAAGACACAGTGCTTTGCATAACACTGTCTCCCTTTCAGGCCTGTGTTGCAGAGCACTATCTCTCTTTAGAGACTGCGTTGCCTCCTGAAACCATCCAAATTCCTTTGAGTTTGTCATTGAAATTTGTTTTAGTTTTTTCTCTATTGTTTTTTGAAAAGCCCGAGCCTCATATTGACCAGTGAAATTATCTACCTCTTCCTCCTTTGAAAGAAAAATTTGTTCAATTTTTGCTTAAAGCGTTTTTATTTATCATGAAACCTAGAAGGACCCAGAAGGACTGGCTTGATATTGCCCTGATGATGTGTATAAATAATCAAGTTGTTCAATACCCACTATAGGATTATTAGTTAAAATACTAGATGATGACATTGGTAAAGTCCATGGGTTTGAAGAAGCACCAGAGAAAATTCCAAATAATGATTTGTAACTTGATGGGATCATAGGGCCACCATGAAAATATGACTCTCGTGAAGTTGTGAACATCGACGAGGTAGCGAGGGCAGGTTTTGACGTAATTGGAATAGATGGCCCAACTGAAGATGTTGGTTCAGGCATGGTTACTTGACCAAATGTATATGCTTTTGAATCAATGAGAGTTTGAATAGGAATAGGATCAAAAAAGCAGATGGAAATGATTGAGGAAAAGACTCGTACAAGTAAAGGTCCTCCGCAAAATGGGTTGGAGTTAAAGGTGTCTCATCTTTTGGGATTTATTCAATCACAATTAAGCAAGGTGGAAGTATTTCACTGTCAGGCCCAAAGTAAATTTCAGGTGGTTTACTGTGTGATATGGGAGACTCAATGGCTATAGATATTTGTGGGATGACCAAGGTAGGAATAACTTACGGTTGTACGAATTCAGGATTCAGATGTTCTGGAAAAGAAGAGATAGGATCTTGATCAATTTCTGGTTGAACAATGTCGAGTCCAGGAGGTATGGTCTCATTGATTGGATGGATCGTGATCACAAGTAGTTGTGAGGACTCCGTTTCGACAACAGTAGACAAACCGGGATGTGTAGAAAAAACTTGAGCTAACTCTGGTTTATGGGAAGATGATGTTTCACCAGAGGTACGAATTGTACTTGATTCGACAGAGCATGATCACATTCGCTTACCAGAAGTAACTTCTAGTGGTAAAGGTGGTTTTAATGCTAATCTACGTGAACGATGGGGGAAAGGGTTTTTTTCTTCCACGATTATTGATTTATTTTAACCAAAAACAAATACCCTTAACCATTTGTTAAGCTTCATTGATTTTATAATAAATGAATTTCCAATAATAGGCAAGACATGTTCCCAATCTTGTAGATGTCAAATGGACACGTGGATTCAAAGTTTGACATATGTGAACTCTTCTAGAAGGCATTGGCCAAGTGGAGATTCTGAAACAATGAGAATTTTTCTCCCAATGTGACCAACACACCTATGAGTGTCAGGAATTTCTTTGTAGAGAAACCTTGATTGGGGTTACTTGCATATGAAATGCACTTAGTCCCTTTAGAGGCAGCGTTGATGATTTCTCTTATGATATATTATAAACTTCAAATCTTGGAAATCTTTACAACTGAAAGTCATGAATGATTTGTCTTATTCTTTGTCTTAGGGCATGTAGCAACTAAAATGATAGGGGATGATAGACCTTATTCATTAGTCCTGGAGATGATGTCCAGTTAACCAGGTCACTGGGAATGATGCCCAAATTGACCTATAACAATTTCTCCCCCTAAAGCATGAAGTCAGAATAATAATAACAATATTTTGGCTGAGATGATTTACACTAGGATGGGCTGGAAATGAAGCAGAGTCGCCACCTGCATCAATCTTACAATACATTACATCATGATATTTCCTCTTGATCATAATTGCAGAGGGTAGGCATTCCCATGTTCAACACATAAACAATCCAATAACATGTACATAATTTAGAAAGTCATCTATATTGAAATGTTTCCCAATACAAACATGCCTACAGATATAGGCCCATGTTCAGACGACGATCTATATGTAAGGTCACCGTATAGATGATGTGTACAAAAATCCTGAAATTGCAACCCAGATGGCTGAAACTAGATTTGGGGTCTTCTTATCCCGTTCACTCGATCATTCGTGTACAAGTGTATCCATGCGAATATATGATTTGTAGTTTAACATGGAAAGGCATTGTTTGATTACCAGCCAATGATGTGAGCTATTAACAAACATGAGAGAACCACCATTGATGTTAATGGAGCTCAAGGTACTGCAATACATTTCGTAAGGCATGAATAGGTGATTTGATGTCAAAATCCAAACAAAATATTTTGGTCAAAAGTCTGGAAGTAAGGATCTTGTCGATGCTGTAATAAGTGTTATCGTACTGGAACATAATGTTTCTAAGTGAAGTTCCTGGATAAGGACTTGTTGTCGACAAGAAGCCACCTCATTGTGAAATGGGAGTTACTGAATTCAGAGACAAAGGTATGACTTGATATAGCAATTTTCAGGGATGATGGTCATGAGAATGAAGGTTTATGAGTATTGCAGAATGATAAGTATTCACTAGATGACTTCTCTTGAACATATCGGCGACACTAAGATGAGTTGGCAACATTGACCCAAACCCGAAGTAAAGGTATGATGAACCATAGGTATGAATGAACCATCAAGAATATTACCCAACCCAAACAGTCACGGTGATCGAGTGAAGTGTCATGTTCAAGAGCGACCTACTACCATAAAAATTTATGTTCACTTTCTCAAATTTTCCCTGGTCATTTGTCGACCAGTACCTCTTTATTTTTTAACAATATTGAGGAGGATAACATTTTCTTGATCTATAATTCAACCCTTCAGGTGAATAATGTATGACTATTTAATAATTTAATGAGTCTAGTGATGAATGAAACTTGATTCTTGCCATGATAGACAAGCCTGTCGCTATTTTATGTTTTAACGAGCTTAACGATAGTGATAGCCCAATCCTTTTTCATATTTAGTGAGTTTGAAAAAGAGGACGAAAGAAAACTCCATAAGTACTTTTTCGTAAAGTTGTCACTCAGATCTGAAAAAGTGTAAGATAATATTTGAGAGAACCTCTTTAGTCATGTTTGACCAAGGTATTCCTTTTTCGTAAATAATCTATTTCAGTGCGGAAAAGGGTTAAACTTATACTGAGTAGATATCAATTCATTTACTTTTACGAGCTTGAAAAGACAAGTTCTTGGCAATATTTTCACATTATCGGAGTCTAAAAAGAGCTGAAATAAGACTCCTGGGGTTCCTTTTTCGTTGTTATCGAAGCTCAAAAAAGAGATAAAAGTGTGCTTCAAATAATTTTTCATTTTTAACAAAGCTTGAAAAATAAGGAGAAAAAGTATGCTTTGTGGTAAAATCATTCTTGAAATAAATCTGCATGACTAATCTGTTCATCAGTTGTAAAACCTGTTCAGAACAACATCAAATGGATTAAAAATACCTATTTCATGATAAAAAGCATAATAAAACTATAGTCATAACAATAAATGTAATTTGCAAATAATTAAATGACTATTAAAAGTAGTTTTACTATTCATTTTTACCATTCCATTGTTACCATTTGCATTTTGGAGCTCTGAACATGATTTTTCCCTCGAACTTCAGCTGATGATTGCGATCGTTTCTATGGACTGAGATAGATTAGTTGTGCAGATTTATTTCAAGAATGATTTGACCAAAAAGCATAATTTTTCTCCTTATTTTTCAAACTTTGTTAAAAACGAAAAAGGATTTGAAGTGCACTTTTATCTCTTTTTCGAGCTTTGATAAAAACGAAAAAGGAACCCCTGGATTCTTCTTTCAGCTCTTTTCAGACTCCGATAATGTGAAAATATTTCCAAGCACTTGTCTATTCGAGCTCGTATCAGTGAATGAATTGATATCTACTCAATGTAATTTTAACCATTTTACGAACTGAGATAGATTATTTACGAAAAAGGAATACCTTGGTCAAACATGACTAAACAGGTTCTCTTAGATATTATTTTACACTTTTTCATATCTGAGTGAAATCTTTACAAAAAATTATTTCAAAGTCACTGCTTTCATTCTTTCCACTGACTCTCTCATCTATGAACCAACAGACTATCAGCATCTTTAACTGTTAAGCTCGTTAAAACATAAAATAGCAATGGGCTTGTCGATCATGGCAAGAATCGAGTTTCATTCATTGCTAGACTCATTAAATTATTAAATAGCAATACATTATTCGCCCAAAGGAATTAGATTATAGATCAGAAAATGATATCCTCTCAATCTTATTAAAAAATAAAGGAAATAATAATCAACAAATGGCTAGAAATTTAGGAGAATGAATAATTTTTTACGTAGTAGGTAAATCACTGTATATTTTCACTCCATCTGCAGATACGCAGATTGTCTTATACAGTCATTCATTCATACCTATAGTTCATCATACCTTCACTTTGGATTTTGGAGTCAATTCTACCCAACATCTCATTGCCATGATATGTTGAGAATATCTCCTAGATACTCATCCTTTTTCTATACTCCTGGAAACCTTCATTCCCATGGCTTGATCATCGCAAGAAATTGCATTAGCTCTACACACCTTTAATCTCCAAAATTAATAACTTCCCATTTCAAATAATTATTTCACAATAAACAACAAATCAATATCCAGGAAGTTCACTTAGAAACATTAGATTCAAATACCATGAGGCTTGTTACAGCATCGACAAGATCCTCACTTCCGGACCTTTGACCGAAATATTTTGTTTGGTGTTCGACATCAAATCATCTATTCACGCCTTACGAAATGTACTGCAGTACCTTGAGGGCCATTATATGAATGGTGGTTCTCTCGATAGAAAATACTACGGTACCTTGAGGGCCATTTTCTTGATCTATAATTCAACCATTTGTGCGAATAATGTATCGGTATTTAATAATTTAACGATTCTAGCGATGAATGAAACTCGATTCTTGCCATGATCGCGTAAAGTCCGTCTCTATTTTATGTTTTAACGAGCTTAATGACAGTCATAGCTCGGTCCTTTTTCATTTTTAGAGAGTTTTAAAAAGATGATGAAAGAAAATTCCATAAGTACTTTTTCATAAAGTTGTCGTTCAGATCCAAAAAATTGTAAAATAATAACTGAGAGAACCTCTTTAGTCATGTTTGACCAAGGTATTCGTTTTTCATAAATAATATATCTCAGTCCAGAAAAGGGTTAAACATATACTAAGTAGATATCAATTCATTTAATTTTATGAGCTCAAAAAGACAAGTGCTCAACAATATTTTCACATTATCAGATTCTAAAAAGAGCTGAAAAAATACTCCAGGAGTTCCTTTTTCGTTGTTATCGAAGCTTGAAAAAGAGATAAAAGTGCACTTCAAATCCTTTTTCATTTTTAACAAAGATTGAAAAATAAGGAGAAAAATTATGCTTTGTGGTCAAATCATTCTTGAAATAAATCTGCATGACTAATCTGTTCATCAGTTGTAAAACCTATTCAGAATAATATCAAATGGATTAAAAATACCTGTTTCATGATAAAAAAACATAATAAAACTATAGTCATAGCAATAAATGTAATTTGCAAATAATTAAATGACTATTAAAAGTAGTTTTACTATTCATTTTTACCATTTCATAGTTACCATTTGTATTTTGGAGCTCTAAACCTGTTTTTCCCCCGAACTTCAGTGGTTGATTCCATGTAGTTGGTAAGAATGTTTTGAATTCCCCCTAAAAGAGCACATGTCGAATTCCCCCTGTAAGAGAAAATTCCCCCAAGCTTCATTTCATTCACCTAAGTAAACTACTGGTTACTAATAGTTGGATAGAATGAAGGTTCATTTACGAGATCAAATGGAAGACTTGTCTTAATTAGGAGAGGATTTGTTTCATTTTTTAATGAGCTTGACACAGGAAAAGAGATATGCTCATGACCTGTTTCATTTTTTAACGAGGTTGACACAGTAAAATAACTTTCCTCAAAGGAACTTGGTTCGCTAGGAAGTATTCTGCAGTTCACAGTTTCTTAGTAAACCTTTTGCCTAGTAATACCCTTTAATTTTTTTTATTTGTGTTTGGTTAAAATAAATCAGTCATCATGGAAGAAAAAATAATTTTTGCCATCTTTCGCATAGAATAGCATTGAAACCACCTTTACCACCAGAAGTTACTCTTGGCCGGCGAAGGCAACATCACTCTATCGAAACTAGTACTATCAGTACCTCTGGTGAAGCATCATATTCCCATATACTAGAGTCGGCACAAGTTGTTTCTAAACATCCTGATCATTTACTGTTGTCGAAACAGAGTCCTCACAGCTACCCTTAGTCAGGATCCATCCAATCTGTGAGACCATACCTCCCGAACCCAACGTTATTCAACCAGAAATTAATCCAAATCCTGTCTCTTCTTTGCCAGAACATTTGAATCCTGAAGTTGAACAATCGAAATTTGTTCCTGTATTGGTCACTCCAAAATCTATTGTAGCCATCGAGTCTCCCATTTCATGTAGTCAACCACCTGAAATATATTTCTGTCCAGAAAATTGAGTTCTTCCACCCGGTTTGATTTTGATTGAAGAAATATCACAAGACGAGACACCTTTAACTCCAACTCATTTTCAGTAGAAGATTTACCTGTACGAGTATTTTCCTCAATCACCTTCCTCTTCTTTTATTGATCTTGTTTCAGTTCTATTTCCCATATATTCTATAGGGTATACCTTGGGTCATTTGACCATTACAAATTTTTCTTTCAAAGGAGGAAGAGGTAGATAAGTTCACTGGTCAATATGAGGCTCAGGATTTTCAAAACATAGTAGAGAACAAACTGAAACAAATTGCAATGAAAAACTCAAAGGAATTTGGATGGTTTGAGGAGGCAACACAGTCTCTAAAGAGAGACAAAAAACTACAACGTAGGCCTGAAAGGGAGACAATGCTATGCAAAGCACTATGTCCTATCCAATAGTGCATTGGGCGCAGTGTACAATGAAAAACACAACTCTTTAACACACTTCTAATGCAAATTTGGATTTTAAAAGCCTAATATTTCTGAGTAATAACTACTGGGTGAATAAATAAAAAAAATCGGAGGAAAATACACCTAGGATGAAGGGTAAACTAAATTGACAACGACTTAATGAGTCAATGGCCCTCAAGGTGTTGCATATTTATTTCGGAGTCTGCGAAACCAGAGATTATGGGTTCGATCCCTAGTGGAGTCGCCAATTTGTTATGCGGAATTATGAATTACAGATAAATCGTTCTTCCCTAGATAAGCGCTTATCTAGAACAACAGATTAAATACTTTGCGACTACTTTTCCTAACTATGAACAGACACACACAACGAAATAAGAAGCTTACTTGGCGTCCAAGCACTTCCAAAGTTTCCTTCTGTCGCTTTTTTTGTAGCTTCAAATTCCAGCCGGCTGTGAAAAATATTTCCTACAAGAATGAACACTAAACAACAAGAGATAGAAATAACACATATGTCTATTCAAGTTATTTAGCTAAATCAATGAAGCATAAACCATATACATCAGATAAGAATTCATAATATGGAAAACATGAGCTTATACAAATACATATGTGGGAAAGTAAGAAACAACATTTATTAATGGATAGAAGGGGAGGTTACAACCCAGTGATTGATTTGAAGTGACCATCTCCAGCAGCATCCCAGCCTCATCATAATGCAGATCTCTCCAGCAGCATATTACACAAATCAAATCCTCAATTGAAATTCCACCAAACATTTCTCTACTCAAATTCTTCCTTCTCAAACACTAAGATCTGTGCTCAATTTATAGAGGAGCTGAAGGTATTTTTACAATCAATAACTTTCCAATAATAGGCAATACATGTTCCCAATCTTGTAGATGTCAAATGGACACATGAATTCAAAGTTTGAAACATGTGAACTCTTCTAGAAGGCAATGGCCAAGTGGAGATTTCAAAAAAATGAGAATTTTGCTCCCAATGTGACCAACACATCTATGAGTTTCAGGAAGTGCTTTGCAGAGAAGCCTTGAATGGGGCTACCTACATATGCAACACACTTATTCCCTTTAAAGACAACGTTGATGAGCTCTCATATGATATATTACAATCTTCAAATCTTGGAAACCTTTGCAGATGAAAGTCACAGATGATTTGTCTTGTTATTTGTCTTAGGGAATGTAGCAAACTAAATGATAAGGGATGATAGACCCTATTCATTGGTCCTAGAGATGATGTACAATTAACCAAGTCATTGGGACTGATGCCAAAATTAACCTAGAACCACCTTGGTATAGATAGCACATGTCTGGACCATGTTTAATGGACACCCCTGTTGGCTATTCTTCTTTCGACAATGTGGAAAAAAAATATCCAAGATCTGTTATGCTAAATCTTGCTTCCGCTTGGCTTGTAGGACATCTAGCTATGTTGTGAGGGTGCCCAAGATGTTGGTTTTGAAATCTTCCAGGAGATTACCAAATTCTGCTCCAGCTACAATGCCACCTGACTATTTGTAATTCCTAGTAACTGAATCCCATCCAGCAGGTCTATTCCACGTACTTCCTCAAGAGAACCTCAAACACAATGCAATAATGTCATCATAATATTCTAGATATATGTCTCCATTTCCCATTATGTTAAGTGTTTCTACCCATTCTTCTTTCATTCCTTTAATTATTGTTGCTTTTAGGATATCTTTAGACAATGTAGTATATGGAGATATTTTCAAATTGTATTGATATCATTCAACATATTCTTCTAATGTCTCATTGTATTTTGCAGACATGCTGAAGATTTAATATTTTAGTTCTCGAGCCCGACAGTAGTCTTGATATTTATTAAGAAAATAGTTTTTCATCTGATCCCAACTTTTAATGGTTCCCCCACCGAGCCGCATAAACCAATGTAGAGCTTCCCCCTTCAATATAGAGGGGAATAGTTTTAGTTTTTGAGGTTCAGTGGTGTAGTCATATCCCCTATAAAAAAAATCAAATTCAAATAAAAATTCATCTGGATCTTCTGAGGTTAGTCCATGGAAGGTGGGGATGTTTTGTAACGGGATAGATTTCGTAGGGGAATTTGTAGCTAGATCAACATTGGGATACTCCAATGTTGATGTATGTCTTCGGTTTTGGTTATGCGCCATTTGATCAAAGATGTGGAAATAACCTTAAGGAATTTCCTGGTCTAGGAGAATAGTTTGAATGGAATTAGGAGGTGGATTTGGAGGAGGCCTTGCAGCACTACCTCGATTTGGAATATTGGGTCTCTCTGTCTCAACCACTATTTCAGGAGATTCAGGCTCTAGGGTTTTTATCTTTACCGCACTACCGGTTTCTCCCTCCCCTTCTTGGAAATTCCAAGAATTTCCCTCTCGTGAAGGGTCACGAATAAAATGTTTTATAGTCTGAAAGCTCCATTCAGACCCTTCTGTATCACTATGAATATCAGTGTGGGCTGTAGATGGTGAGGCTGCTGCCTGAGGGATTGTAGTAGGAACCTTTTCAGAAATGATTTTAGGTCCTAGGATGCCTAGGATTCAACATTCCTTGTTATTTCATCTATGAATGTTGTTCTGCCAAGGACTTACGATCCCTTTGGTTTTGTGCATTTAGATGGGGGGTTTCGATCTAATTTTATATTTTTCTTCCTAGTCATTCATAAAGAAAAAACACCTATCCTATTTAACCTCTGCACAACTGCTGAGAAGCAAGCTGGAGAGAAATTTTTTTTCTTGCTATAATGCAGGTTCTTACTTCTCATTTTCAATACCCAATTCTTTCACAGCAAAAGGAAAGACAAAAAACATCACTTCTAAAAACTCTCCCCGAAAACGACACCAAAATGTTGGGTCAAGAAGGTGACTGTTGAAGGTAACGTTAATGATTGACATTAATCATCAACCTAGGGAAATTATTTTTATTTCAAGAGTGTGAGAAAAATATATGTGAGTGAAATCATAGGTCAATTACTCTAGATCGTTGTAAGAAATATTATATAATTCTCAAAGTTTATCCAACCAACTCAAAAGTAAACTATGAAATACTTCAAATCAATCAAAGGAATAAACTATAATCTGAACCTATGCAAAAGTAAACACTCAATGATGAAATAAAGGATATTTTGCAATTGAAATGCACGCTTAATGAATTGAGCAACACTCTTGATGAATTGAACAACAATCTCAATGAATTGAACAATAATCAATTATTTAACATTTTGCAATGAAGTTCTCTATAACTCAACTAATAAGAACATTCAGAATTGAACAACAAACCATACATGCACACTTGTGATGGAAAAAATTAAGAAATAACCATATGCAGAATTGAACAACAACTACTTAACCATGCTGAAATCAATCTAATGAATGTAAGGATGTCATTGAGTAATAAAGGATCATCAATGATAAATTCAACCTATTTGAAAAGGAAATTGTAACACATCACACTTACGATTAATGAATAGAATGGAAAATAATAACTAAATTACGAGAATCAAGAAATAAACATATAACACAAAATAGCACGAGAATTTCCAGGGACCAAGCATGAAGCCTATAGAAGTCTACTGTGAAGAAATACTCAGAATATGCTTATAATGAAAACACCAATTTCTTTATTAATCAATGGAACAATACATCATCACGAGTTCAAAGATTCTTTCTGAATAAGTTTATTACAGAAAATTATAATACGTGAACAACTCCTTGTTTTATTTCACCTACAACCTTTTATTACTTTAAAGGAGAAACAAAACAAAATAACGAATCCTCAAGATTAGGGGATCATGAGGCTTCGTAGCTATCAACCGAGTAATTCAGGAATAGGCGTGTCTCTTCATCTTTTGTTGATTCATAGGAACAAACGCGATTCCATTATATTTTCTTGACTGTTTTTGTTTGGTCGTTTTGGTCAGTAGTTGGTTTGTTTCAATTCCCTATCAATAAAGACATCAAAAGTTAGCTTTCATACTATTAAACACACCATTTATTAATAATTCGTTTTTCCCTACTTTTACATTATTCTCCTTTGATTTATTTCTAAAATGAAGGGAAAAATATTAAAGTTAATAATAAATCATGCTAAAGAGCGGGGTAAAATGTACATTTTCCTCAGCCCAAAAGTTTCTTTGAGTAATTAGGCACATTTTATTGTTTCTTTGATTTCGAGACTTTTTACGTTCTTTGTGATTTCTCCCATTGTTGTAACCTATTACACTTGACAATTTTGATGTTTGAAATTTTTTATAGGGACATAGAATGAATGATTCAACTCCTTAAAAATTTTAGGTGCAAGCTTTCCCACATGGTAATTCCTGTTGTGACTAGAATCCCACACCTACCTTGTAGGGTGTACAAAAAAAAGGCCCATAGGGTGCAAAAAAAACATATTTTCATGAAATATTTTCTACATTTTCTTCTTGTGAAATATGAGGACCTTATTCCTTTCGAATATACCTTTATAAATTGGTTTTTTACGTAATATTTCATTATTCTCTCCATGATATAAATAGAAGATGAAAACCTACAACTTATGATCATCATTTTTTGATATAAGATTAACTTGACTTGATTGACTTAGGCTAGGATGTTTCTGAGTGTGTTGCACTTCTTACAATCTCCCTGCCCTAGGTTAGATGTTCAACCAATCCATCTGCTGGATTGGGGCACCTTTATTTCCTGAAAGTCCACCTTATGTTTATTTATTTTTTTACGTTCTCTCGTATTTTCCTCCTGGAAGTAATTAGGATCATTTTTGTAGAAAGCTTTAAAGGATCCATATTATTAGTTGTTGTTTCTTTATAGATTATTGCCTTTCTTGTTTGGTTCTGGGTGCTTTGGTTTCTCTCAAGGGATTCTACATTTATGCACCAACGTATTTCATCGAAGTTTTTAAAATTTTTGATGATTTTCAAGCTTAAATTTGTCACTTCATTTTATAAATTTTGCATAATTTTCTGTAGGAAAAAATGCTAAAGGTGTGAATCATATTGAATACAGTGATGTAATACAAAGCACTCAAATTTCTATTAGAAAAAATGTCACTTTGAACACATCCTATTGAGCTTGGGTTGTATTAGCCCTAGTGCACTTTGAATTGTACCTCGAAATCATTAAACCAATATTTCCCTGACCCTGGCTTGCAGCGAGCCAAGAACACTTGCAATGCTCTGTTTTATTTTGAGGGACGTATTTTACAACAAAAGAGTCGCTATTTCAAGGGGGAATGATATGGTTTTAAAAGTTTGTGAGGGTTGGAAATGCATAAGGGAGATTAATGTGTCAGAGGAAATATTGAGTTGTCTTATGCTCGGGGATTAGGGACATTATCCAACAATCAAGTAGAAGATTATTCACTGCTACAAGAGTTGAGGTTAGTGGTGTAAGGACACACTCAATCATTAACAATAGCATGATACTATAGTAAATATAATTATCAAGTTGATGGACAATAAATTATTTCCAATTGATTATAAACTTTCCTCTATCCTGGTTTGAGCTCAAATGAGGCCACCAAAATCCATACAAACTATTTGCATCAAGTCCTAATGGGTTACATTCACCAAATTAATTCATTAGCCAATAAGGAAACATGTTTCAAAATTGGATATATTTGGGATAATGGTAAACTAACCACCTCTCTATAATATCTTAATCACCCCTCTAAAATTAATCAAAACAACCTCAGATTTACTAGCGCACATCTCCCATGCACCAATCTCTTCCCTAAGGAAAAGCAATAAAATGGCATGACCCAAGTCTCCCTTACACAATTGAGGTCTCAAGTATGTAGGTTATTAAAGGCATGATTTTATTATAACCTAGGAAAGGTGTGATAATGGAGAAATAAACCTCGACATGTTGGGAAAATTGTAGGAAATTATATCAAACTTGTGTTCACTCATAATTCCCTTTATTTCTCATTGTGGAATTGATTCCAATCATATGTGAAAAGGTGTATTGGGTGCTAAATTTTGAGTGTTTTTCTTCATAATATTTTCTCTCATTAGGGACATTGTCATATCCAAGTTTCAACCAAGTGGCTTCCTCTTTTTCTTTTTACGGAATGATTCTAGTGCGGGAAACTTGTGGTTGAGCACAATTTATCCTTTTCTATATTGTTGTTCCTAGATGACACTAGAGGACTATCATAAAATTAGTCATGATGTTGTTCGTTGTTTAGTCCTATTTCATAAGTGTCAACAAGGCATCAAGGGAACAATTGCATTTCTAGTTTAAATCCCTAACTACTATTATATGGCTCTTTAACAATACAAATATGTATAGTTTATGATTGGGTAAATGGTTTTCCTTTGCATGATTTAAGGAGGGTAACCTTGTTGTAGGATATTTGGCCCTTTTGTTGTCATATATTCGTTAAAATCAATGGTCGAAGAGTTTCATTCTGTTGTTGCTTTAAAATATAGTGCCAAATGTCAAATGCTTGGTCAGTTTCGATCCTCAAAATTATTCCAAATTTCTGAAGTGGATTACCTTGTAGTCACTACTAGATAAAGGTTTCCAAACCATTTTTTCCAAGAGTAAATATTGCATGAAATTAGGCCACCCATTGCCTATAATATTGTTGATATATAGTGGGTTTTTCATGTATCCATCCCCACTTTCAATAAGGCAAAACACATTTCAAATTTACTTTCCACAATCCAAAAGGGCACTGCCTAGATTTTATGACATGACTAAATAGGTTCTCTTAGTTATTATTTTACACTTTTTCATATCTGAGTGAAATATTTACAAAAAAGTATTTCAAGAGTTTTCTTTCGTCCTTTTTTTCAAACTCTCTAAATATGAAAAAGGACCAGGCTATCACTGTCTTTAAGCTCGTTAAAACATAAAATAGCGACAGGCTTGTCGATCATGGAAAGAATCGAGTTTCATTCATTGCTAGACTCATTAAATTATTAAATAGTGATACATTATTTTCCCAAAGGGTTGAATTATAGATCAAGAAAATGTTATCCTCCTCAATCTTGTTAAAAAATAAAGAGGTAATAGTCGACAAATGACTGAGGAAAATTTGGGAGAGTGAATAGAAATTTTTACGATAGTAGGTCGCTCTTGAACATGACACTTCACTCCATCACCGTGACTATTTGGGTTGGGTAATATTATTGGCGGTTCATTCATACCTATGGTTCATCATACCTTCACTTTAGTTTTGGGTCAATGCTACCAAATCATCTCATTGTCACTGATATTTTCAAGAGAGATAATATAGTGAATACTCATCCTTTTGCAATACTCACAAACCTTCATTCCCATGACAGTCATCCATGAAAATTGCTATATCAAGTCACACCTTTGTCTCCAAAATTAGTAACTTCCATTTCAAATGAGGTGGCTTCCTGTCGACAACAAATCATTATCCAAGAAGTTCACTTAGAAACATTATATTCCAGTACAATGAGGCATGTTACAGCATCGACAAGATCCTCGCTTCCAGATTTTTGACCAAAAGATTTTTTTTGGTGTTCGACATCAAATCATCTATTCACGCCTTACAAAATTTACAGGAGTATCTTAAGGGCCATCGATATTAATGGTGGTTCTCTCGATAGGAAAGTACTACAGTACCTTGAGGGCCATTTTGTTGATCTATAATTCAACCCTTTGTGCGAATAATGTATCGGTATTTAATAATTTAACGATTCTAGCGATGAATGAAACTCGATTCTTGCCATGATCAACAAGTCCGTTGCTATTTTATGTTTTAATGAGCTTAATGACAGTCATAGCTCGGTCCTTTTTCTTTTTTAGAGAGTTTGAAAAAGATGATGAAAGAAAACTCCATAAGTACTTTTTCATAAAGTTGTCGCTCAAATCCAAAAGATTGTAAAATAATATCTAAGATAACCTCTTTAGTCATGTTCGACAAAGGTATTCGTTTTTCGTAAATAATATATCTCAGTCCAGAAAAGGGTTAAACATATACTAAGTAGATATCAATTCATTTAATTTTACGAGCTCAAAAAGACAAGTGCTCAACAATCTTTTCACATTATCAGATTCTGAAAAGAGCTGAACAAAGACTCCAGGGGTTCCTTTTTCATTGTTATCGAAGCTCAAAAAAGAGATAAAAGTGCGCTTCAAATCCTTCTTCATTTTTAACAAAGATTGAAAAATAAGGAGAAAAATTATGCTTTGTGGTCAAATCATTCTTGAAATAAATCTGCATGACTAATCCGTTCATCAGTTGTAAAACCTATTCAGAATAATATCAAATGGATTAAAAATACCTGTTTCATGATAAAAAACATAATAAAACTATATTCATAGCAATAAATGTAATTTGCAAATAATTAATTGACTATTAAAAGTAGTTTTACTATTCATTTTTACCATTTCATAGTTACCATTTGTATTTTGGAGCTCTAAACCTGTTTTTCCCCCGAACTTCAGTGGTTGATTGCATGAAATTCGTAAGAATGTTTTGAATTACCCCTAGAAGAGCACATGTCGAATGCCCCCTGCAAGAGAAAATTCCCCCAAGCTTCATTTCATTCACCTAAGTAAACTACTGGTTACTAATAGTTGGATGGAATGAAGCTTCATTTACGAGATCAAATGGAAGACTTGTCTTAATTAGGAGAGGATTTGTTTCATTTTTTAACGAGCTTGACACAGGAAAAGAGATATGCTCATGACCTGTTTCATTTTTTAACGAGGTTGACACAGTAAAATAACTTTCCTCAAAGGAACTTGGTTTGCTAGGAAGTATTCTGCAGTTCACAATTTCTTAGTAAACCTATTGCCTAGTAATACTCTTTAATTTTTTTTATTTGTGTTTGGTTAAAATAAATCAGTCATCATGGAAGAAAAAAATCATTTTCGCCATCTTTTGCATAGACTAGCATTGAAACCACATTTACCACCAGAAGTTACTCTTGGCCGACGAAGGCAACATCACTCTACCGAAACCAGTACTATCAGTACCTCTGGTGAAGCATCATACTCCCATATACTAGAGTCGGCACAAGTTGTTTCTACACATCCTGATTCATTTACTATTGTCGAAACAGATTCCTCACAACTACCATTGGTTAGGATCCATCCAATTTGTGAGACCATACCTCCCAAACCCAAAGTTATTCAACCAGAAAATGATCCAAATCCTGTCTCTTCTTTACCAGAACATTTGAATCCTGAAGTTGAACAACCGAAAGTTGTTCCTGTATTGGTCACTCCAAAATATATTGTAGCCATCGAGTCTCCCATATCATGCAGTCAACCACCTAAAATATATTTTTGTCCAGACAATGGAGTTCTTCCACCCGGTTTGATTTCTATTGAAGAAATATCACAAGACGAGACACCTTTAACTCCAACTCATTTTCAGTAGGAGATTTACCTGTACGAGTATTTTCCTCAATCACCTTCCTCTTCTTTTGTTGATCTTGTTTCACTTCTAGTTCCCATAGATTCTATAGGGTATACCTTGGGTCATTTGACCATTACAAATTTTTCTTTCAAAGGAGGAAGAGGTAGATAAGTTCACTGGTCAATATGAGGCTCAGGATTTTCAAAACATAGTAGAGAACAAACTGAAACAAATTGAAATGACAAACATCGATGTTGGAAAAAGTGTACTACAAACCATTTCATTTCATCTCTAATGCTCTTCTCTACCTATGACTGAATGTGGATTGAAACTAACTTAAAAATTGTAGCTACAATGCCCTTTAGATTGTACCAAAAACAATTCTTCTCTTTAAAATTTCATCCTTCAACAATTGAGTCTTGTTGAGACTGAATTTACTACTATCAATAGAGATGATAGATTGGTTCAATGGGGAAAAAGAACTTGCTTCTAATGTCATTTTCATTTGGGTAAAACCAAGATCGTTTTTTTTAAGGCTGAATTCAAATCATCAAGTGTCATGTTTCAGGTGTGTTATCACTAAGTTGGTACAGATGGTCTACTCCACCAGACAACCTAGAGTAACTCTTTCAAATCAACTTCTCACTAAAAATTAGCCTCTTAAGCCTGAGAGGGCTCTCTCAAAAGTAACTATGATTTTTTCAAATATGGTTCAATCAGATGGCTAACTCTATAATTGTGTCTTGGATGTGTTTTTATGCTGGTGAAAAATGTATATGGTTTACTACCATTGGGATTATGGAGTCAGTGTTAAGAAATTCAATGACTTGGTTCTCCTTGTAGAAGCTGAGGCATGTAGATATTTTAATCAAAGGAAAACAAACACATATATACAATAGATTAATGTTTAAATGAAGTCATAGCATGTTGTACATGAATTTTGAGTAATTAAAAATTAATATACTGAAAGCAAAATAGTAAGGTACATAGGATAAATGCTCATGAAAACACCAAATGAATCTCAGGTGAAGAAGAAAGACACAGTCATTGTATATTACTGATCATAAAAAATTTACAATAGTAGTAGTGTAGAATAACATCCTTCAACCCTGAATTCTTTGAAATTATGTCTATAAATAGGCTTTAGTCACATTACATTGGATCTACCAACATGGCTAGATCATCGAACTTCTTTTGCTGACACGTATCTTAAGAAGAAGCAAAATACATGGGCATGATAATGACACCTAATGAATTTATGACTTAGAGACCCACTAGGGCTCTTCACTTATTTGTTACATTCACTAACTGAAAGGAATGCATAATTACATCAAAAATAGTTAAGTTCTCAGGTGGCACTAACCATAATCAAGGCATAAATACCCCCACTAGATTTAGAAACTAATAATTCAATTTTTAAGGAAATGGTGTCATGATATTTGATGATTGTCTTCGTGATGAGCTCTTGAACTATTCAGCCTTGTCGAAGAATAAAAATCCACCAGCATATTCCATTGATACTCTTTAAACTCTCCACATGGCTAGCTGACCTCCAATGAACCTTCAAATCACAAAATTGCTACAAAATGTTGCTCGCTGCAAAAATTTGGGAATTAAGGAAATTTCGTAGCGAGGCTATGTATAAAATTTACTTCACCCACCTATGCCCCCTGTTAGCCCCATTTTTTTATTTGGAGATGTTTTTTGAACCAAATGAGTTGAATACAAATTTTCTCCTACCTTGCTTTTGAATTTATCCATGTTTTCAAGAAAAAATCACCTACAACAATTTCATAGCAAAATTTTGGGCTTCAAACTCGAGGTTCGCTACAAAATTTCCTAATTGGCAAAAAACCCAAAAGTGTTCCCTTTCTTCAAAATTTTTCCTTTACATTTGGAAATGATGATTTCTGAATGCTGCAAAATTGTCAAAAAAGTATTATGTCTACTCTTCAAGCATTTGGAACTTCACCGTTAGCAGTAGGAGGCTGAATCTCTTCAAGTTCATTTACAACTATGATTTTAAGGCCTATTTTCTTTAATTCTGACTGTATCACCACCATTTTATCCTCTAGCTCTTTTACCTGGCCTTTGAGCTTCTTCCTTTCAGATTGTAACCATAAATTTTTGTTTCTGGTGTGCTTCATTACCCTTCTCAAAGGAAGTGTCCTTTTTAGAAGCTTCTTGGCATTGGTTAATGATTCATCATATTGATTTAACTGCTCATTTAATTTTTCTTTGAAATATTCCATCAAATTTTTGTATACCTTCGCTTCCTGCAACTCTAATTTGGTCTCAATGACCTCTTCTCTGGCCTCTCTCAACTGCTTTTTTAGTACCTACACTTCATTTTTTCAAGCATCTTCTCTTTACCTTTCTTTTGAACAATGATCTCCTCTGCTGTTGGAGAAAAATCAATAATATCTTTTGTCATAGGCTACTTTCCTTTGTCATTATCTCCTATATTCTTATTTTCCATGAAACCCTGTGCAATTTTTAGCCTAGTGAGTGGCTTCCTTGGCTGAAATATGAAACATGCATCTTCTCTTGCAAAATCAAGCTTTTTAGCAGTCATAACTTTCTTTTTCTTCTTTTCACCTTCAATATATTCATCTCTGACCATTGGATTTTCCTCAATATCTATAGCTTGATGGATGTCTTCAAGGTTTCCCTTCCCACTTGTTTGACTTATGGTTATCCTTTTCTGGCCTCACTTACTGATCTTTTGTTTGATTATTGTAGGTGAAGGTTGCGGGATTTTTACCTCTTGTACATGCGCTGTTTCAATATCGATTGGCTCTATAATGGGCTCTATCTCTTCTTCATTGACACCCTATGCCTCAACTGTAGATTTATCATTTTTATTTGAAGGAGTAGATTTTGACTTTGGGGTTTTCTTGGGTGTCACCGAATCAACCTCATAATCACTGAGGAAAAGGAAGGTAACCCAGTCTATGTTTAATTTCTTCAACTCCTCCAACACAAAGATTTTAATCAAACCATGGTGGAAAATTGAGGTCTCACTGCTTTCTGACCCGACCTGAACGTTGTCAAAAAATTTCCCTAAGATCCTAAACAAGAAAAAGGAATATAAAAACACTGCTTACCAGTGAAGTTCAATAAAAGCCTAAAATGCTACAGGTAAACCATATAAAATCTCCCCTCACAAGTAAAGTAGTTTTGAATAAGAAAAAAAAATTGGAGTAGTTATCCTTCATGTACCTCCTTGGAATTCCATATGCTATTACTTTTCCAATGTGTTCTAGTTTTATAAATTAATCACAATTATGCATCTTCAACTTAGTGGCTTTGAACCACTCTTAATCCTCCCTTGGTATCTTTTTGGCTTGATAAATGGTCTCAGGTCACACTGTAAAACTTAGAACCCCCACCTTCGAAGCTGTGCCTATGTAATTTACTGCAAAATAATTTGATGCCTAAGCATGAAAACCTTGGAGTTTTTGACAGAATTTCAGGCATCTAATGTTGTTGAAGGATTCCAAAAAGCTAGGGTCTTCATTGAGTAGCTTGAGGTCCATGGGTTCATATCTCACACATAATCCCCCTTTTTTCTTTTTCTTCTTCATGTCCATATTCTTCTATAACCACGCTGCCTTCTTGAACTATGACATCAAGCTTCTTGCGGTGATACTAGAATCTTCAAAGATGATAATTAGTTGATGCATGAAAATCTCTAAGGGAGGATGACAGAGAGGTGATTTGGTGATAAGTTTAAAAAAATAAAATTCAAATGTGGAGAGAATGATGAAAAATGAGAGGAGTGAAAGGTAATGATGGATGGTACTTACGATTTTGCATGCTTGGATGACTATAATAACCGATTATATGACCTCACCTTTAATCTAAACCTCTAGAAAATTGGCAGCTCATGATCCCCTTTATTAGTGCAGAAAAACATGATTCTGCAGCATATTCAGTTATAAATGCAAGAGACTTGCTAAGGAATGGTCAGGTGATTTCGTAGAGAAATATGCCTATTTGCATTTATATTCACTGTAGAATCATGAAAAAGTAGATAGGTGGCCAATACCTCAATTTAAAACAATTCATGTGAGCCTAAGGTGTAATTTGATAGATTTGACTAAGATGACATGACCAATGGAGTATTATAGACTTAGGATAAGTACAATTTCATGAGTTTCTCATCAATTTCATGAACCAAATTTAAGAGACAAAATGAAACCTAGGTTAACGACCCTATCAATCAAAAATTGAAAATTTATGTGTGATAACAGTGGCTCCACTGGGGATGGTGTGCCCCTGTGGTACAACAAAGAACTTGTAGTTCTAGTGCCTTCCTTCAAAAAACAAAAATTTTCCTTAATTGATGAAGACTTCTCCAAACTCTTATGGCCTTCTCCTTGGGCTCAATCTTGATGATGAACTCATCTTTATTTTCAAAAAATCATAAAAAAAAATGAAATATGTATAATGGAGTGAGATTCAATAAAATAAATTAGGAGGAATAGTGCTTTAGAAACCTTCCATTGACAAGTCCTCCTCCACACAGCTATCCATCCATCTCCTGAAGGAGAAACATGTTGTTGCCATCGTATGAAACCATAACAATGGCCCCTTCTAGGTGTTCTCAAAATTTCCATGCTTCCCCTTTTCCTCAATCCTGGTTTCCCATTTCAGAACTACATACTAGATTTGGAAGTTTTCTTCTTTAGTTTTTATGTCAAAAGTTTTCTTCACTCTGTTTTGTGATTGTTGATGACTGTCATGCACCTCTTACATTTTCTCCTATAAATATATGAGTTGGTTTATCCTCCTTTGGATGGAATTAGTCTCCTCTTCAAGTCCTTACAGTAGTTTCATTACCAGAACCCCCAAATAAGTGGGGAAAATAGCTTCAACTCCATATACCAATTCATAGGGAGATGTAACAATGGATCACTTTGTGAAAAATCTATCATTCGAGAGAGAAAACTTCAGATTTATATGCCATGATATTTTGTTTTCTTGTAGTATATTTTTTATGATCCTCGCTATGCTTTTATTGGATGATTCTGCTAGTCCATTACCTTGAGGGTAATAGGTTGTGGAATGACCAAGAGTGATAAGATATTGATGAAAAAAAAAAATTAATATTTTGGATTTAAAGTCTTGTGAATTATCAATAATAATCTTAATAGGACAACCAAACATGGAAAAAATGTTTTTCTCCAAAAATTGAATGATTACCTAGTTAGTAGCCTGTCTTGTTGGGACTTCTTTGATCCACTTAGTGAAATAAATGGTGGCTGTCAAAATCCAATGATGTTTCCCTGAGGATACTGGTTGTATTTCGCCAATGAATTCTAGCCCCCATTGCTGGAAAGGAGATTCAACATATATTGGTTTCAAAGGTAAAGGAATCAACTTCTTCTTACCATAAGAAACTTGGCATTCATGGCATGCAAATATCTTCTTGTAGATGGCCTTAAACATGGTAGGCCAATAATACCCTGCTATGAGTATCTTGTTAGCTATGGCCTTCTAGTAATGGTGTCCTCCAAAATATACCTTATGGAAATCTTCAATGACTTTTGCAGCCTCTTCTTCCAGCAAACAATTCAAAATAATTCCACTGGTATCCTTCCAATACAAGTTTTTATTCAAATGTAGTATCTTAATGATTTGAGCTTCAAAAACCTTGAATTTGACTTAGTAAATTGAGGATGGGATTTATGATGATGTAGGACAAAGATAAAATCTCTATACCATTTAGACAAGATGAATTTTTCGTCAATAGGGACCAATTCTTCTTCTTCTATCAGCTTTGAAATTTCTGCAATGAAATTCATGTCTAGACATTCAAAATTTGACCATGCCATCAATTTTTCTAACCCCTGACCCTTCACCAACTTGGTACGATTAATTTCTATGTCATATTCTAGCAAATCCATTTCCCTCTTTTGCCATCAGGATCAACTTGGATCAAAATATATTTCACCACAATTTTAGGCACAAGTGCAATAACGTGAGAATGCTAAATGTAAATTATGAAATCTTTAAGAGCTTTGACTAAAGCATATCCCTGATTTTCCAAGATATTATAATTCAATTCATAGTTGGAAATAGTCCTACTGAAAAGTGAATAGGTTTCTCACCACCTTGCTTCCATTTCTGCAATAAAACTCGAGGAATGGTATTTTCAGAAGTGAATGTAAAAACCAAAAATTCACTTGAGAAAAAAAAGTCAGGACTTATATGCTCTGGGGCTTGAGTGAGGGATTTATTTATTTCTTAAAATTATTTCTTAGCTTCTACAATCCACTTAACATCAGATTCATTCTTTAAAATCTTGGTAATGTTCTTGATAATCTCAGCAAAGTTTGGGATAAACCTTGTAACAAAATTGACATTTCCAAGAAAAGTCTGAATGTCTTTCCTATTACTTGGAAGGTCTATCTTTTGAATTACACTGACTCTATTAGGATAAATATTTATTACATAATTTGATACAATTTTTCCTAACAATTTTCCAGAAGTTAGAGAAAAGACACTTTTACTGGGATTAAGAGAGCTACCGAATTTTCTGCACTTCCGCAAATTTTTCTCCAAATGTTTCAAGTGTTCTTCCTCCTTTCCTGAAAACACAATTATGTTATACAAATAGAAAAAAAATTATTTTTCTTTCTCCTCAGCAGAAGAAGTATCCTTCGCCCTTTGGAAGGTTTCCCTTGAATTCATTAAACCAAAACGCATCTTGGCATACATGAATGTTCCCCATGGCATGGTAAAAACAATTTTTTCCTGATCCCCTAAATGTACCAATATTTTATTGTAACCTGAAAAGACATAAAGAATAGAAATTATTTGAGAGCCAAAAATACTCTACAAAATATGATCCATTTTTGGAAGAGGGTATTTGTCCTTCACAGATGCCTTACTGAGATTTCTAAAGTCAATACAAATTCTAATCTCACCACTCTTCTTTCTAACAGGTACTAGATTAGCTAGCCATTTATAAAATATTATAGGGACAATGATCTTTACATAAAAAAGTTTTTTAATCTCTTTCTCAATCAAAGGCATGAGCAAAGGATTAATTCTTCTCAACTTCTTCTTGAAAGGTTTTTCATTCTCTTTGATGGGAATAGTATGTTGGATAATACTAGGGTCATACCTTTTCAGATCAGCATAGCTTAACGCAAAAACATAAATATATTTCTTCATCATATCCACATACTTCTGTCTCATCTCCATAGAAAGAAACTTAGAAATTTTAACCATTTTAGGCACTTCTGTTTTACCAAGATTGCAAGTCTCCACCTCTTCGTCATCAGCCTGCATTCTTGGAGATTTGAAAACATCATCTTGATCAAATAATTTTTCAAGGGGAATAAGGCCTTTGGGAATACAATTTTTTTTTCATCTACAAGACTTCAGGATTGAACTTAGTTTCAACAAACATATTTTTCTAATCTACTTGGATATTCTCAAATTCCTCCTTAATTTCAAGGAAATTTTGGACTTGCTGGTAATTATCAAACACTTTCCAATGAATGATGTTATCAGGGATTTATGGCATACGTCTGACCTCAACCTCATATTTCTCACTAGAATGAGTAGGGATGACAAATAAACTTGCAGAGACAACTAGAGAATCAACTACTAAATTTTGGTCTCTAGTTTTGACAATGAAAGCATATTCCTAAAAATTCTCAAGCATTTCAATGATTAAATTTTTTTATGCCCTCATTCTTACATCCTTGTTTTGGTAAGACCCTTCAACCTGATTAATCACTAACTATGAATCACCACACATTGATATATTTTTGGTGCCTAAGTTCTTAAAATTATCTAGACGCAAAAACAATGACTCATACTATTCCATATTGTTTGTACAGTCAAAGTTAAGTTTGAAAGAGAAAAACTTACTTTCAGCATTAGCAGTAGTAATCCATATCCCTTCTCTAGCCCCCTCTCTTCCAATAGAGCCATAAAAGTGTAAAAGCCACCATCCCTCTCCATTTTCCTCAACACATCTCTGATTTTCTATCTTTTCTTCAATTTTTGCCTCATCGGTAAGTTCATTAAAAAAAATTGGGGACCCCAATTCAGTTTCAACTAGATAAATAGGAAAATTTTGAGGTTTGTCTTTACTACTCACCATGTAAGCTATCCTACTTTCTCTATACAACCTTATTTTCTCACCAAAAACCAGAATGGTGG
This sequence comes from Pinus albicaulis, assembly GCA_034641835.2. Lineage (NCBI taxonomy): Eukaryota > Viridiplantae > Streptophyta > Pinopsida > Pinales > Pinaceae > Pinus > Pinus albicaulis. The sequence goes on along the minus strand of CM076572.1, from coordinate 290,341,576 downwards.
CATATGTCATATCCATCTGTGTAGCCCCTTTAATTTTGGCTACCCAAGGTTTGGATAAAAACATGCCAAACTTCAGAGGAATGCCAGCTACCACTATGTCCATCACCACTGGCTTAGCAGGTACTTGTGTTAGGTCAACAAAAAAATGTTTAATGATACCTATGCATTGGAATCTCTTGGAGTCAAAAGAAAAAAAATCTTTGTAAGGTCTAGTGATCTCTAAACCCATCCTTTCCATAATCACCTTAGGCATAAGGTTGTGAGAAGCTCTTGAGTCTAACAAGGCATTGTGAAAATTCATATCATGAATATTCAGATTTACATAAAAAGGAGGATCTTCTTCATTTTTTTCATCTTCTACCCTCGGTCTTTGGAAAATAGTGGGATGGTATTCTTGCAGATTGAGGATGTCTGAGGGTCTAGGCTGAGAGATTAACATTTTGACAATTTTGCTTCTATATTAAATGACCTTGATAATTTATCCAAAGGGAACTGGAATTTTGATTTTGGAGATCTCATTTTCTAAACTGAAAGTAGATTAGGCCTTTTCAACTTCTTTGATAGGAGGTGGTGCTGGTGTATCCTTATTTGGCTCAACTAGTTTAGGAACATATTTCTTGGGTTGAGCTTTGTTTGTTGTAATGGGGACATTCCTTTTCTCAAATTGTATTGTTTATGAATTTCAAATATGGCATGTTGATAACCCTTGAAGTAATCATATTGTCCCTCATTCTTCTCCATATCATGACTAGAATCATCATGTTCCTCTTTAGTTATAAACATCCCAGACATATATTCATCTAATAATTGAATAATATCCTCTTGTAACTCAGGTTGTTCTTCCTCTTCATCAAGTAAATTTTTTTGAAAAGGAGGCCTCACTTGTGTTTCAGGTTGCTTTTTATTTTCTCTCTGCCTTTGCTGAATTTGAGGTCTCCTAAATTGGGGATTTCTGATATGTGTATCTTGTTGTGTAGGAGGCAAAGGAGTGGCTCCAAGAACAAGTATGTCCATAATTTTCTCCATATTATTCATCATGGAATCAAACTTAGCATCTGAGGATGAGGAAGGCTTCTCCTCTTATTTCAATTTTGTTTTACCCATCTTATATCTCTTGGCAGCTGTCATGTTCACCTCTACTTTTACTGCATCATTTTGCATCTATGCGAAAGAAGCATACTCTATTTCCCTTAACAAGATGGAGAAATAATAATCAAATTCTTCTGCATAATGTAATTGAGCAAGTATGGAGTTATAGGTTTTGTTAAATATCTTGGAAAAGTCTTGGAAAAAATCATCTAAGGCTCTTTTAAAATTGTTATACTCAGTCAGAGCATGTACTGCATTCACCTTACTCCCCCACTTAGTCAAAAAACTATCTTCTAGCTGGTCCCAAGTTTTCAAACTAGCTGGAGCTAAGGCCTTAAAGCATTTTCTTACATCACCAATGAAACTTTGAGCAAATAATATCATTTTTACATCATCATGGTATACCTCCTCTCTGTAGATGAAATCATTAAATTGATCTACATGTTCTTCAACTGATATATCCTCTTCACTCCCAAAGGTTTTAATCCTAGTTGAGTATCCATCTGGGAGGTCATGAAGGACAGTAGGAAGGACAAGTGGAGCATATCTTGTAGGTCCAACATGAGGAGTAACTATTCTAGCCATGATGATAGGAACTGTGGTATGTGGAAAAACAATAGATGAGATTAAATTATGATTTTTGGAAAACATAGTAGGTGAGGCTAAAGTTTTAGGAAATGGTGTAGATTTTATTTGAAGTCTAGATACAAATGAACTCCATTCAGGCAAAGGTATACCCAATTTTCTCTTCAACAAAAAAACAAAAGGGTCCAACTATTTTAACTTTTCAAATGATTCTCGCTCTAACAACAATTTGATGTGACAGTCTTCCAGAATTATTCTTTCACTTATTTTGATACTAGGGATGTTGTGTCAATACCCAGTATTTGTAGGTCCAGTATTATGTATCCAGTTCATTTTCAGTCTTAGACCTAAACAACACTTCTTATATTTTATCATCAAATTGTTTATCTTCAGGACTTCGAATAATTTCATAGGACAAAACTCTTGAATGTGATGGAATACCTGATTTTGAAAAACTACTTCCCATGCCTTTGAGAATCCTTTCTAGATTATCCACAACTGTGGGTGGGTTAGAATCTGGATTTCTCCTTGTCTATCTCTTTCTTGAATCCACCTTTAAACATGAAGATCTTTATTGGAGTCAGCAAGGTAGTTTTTGCATCCTCGAAGTGTTCTCATCTCCTACTACCTCCAAGAGTTCAACTTCACTGTTTGATCACAAACTTCGGGAAATATATCTTCAAATCCCCGGAAAATGCACCAAAATGTTATCACTAAGTTAGTACAGATGGGTTGCTCTACCAGACAACCTAGAGTAACTCTTTCAGACCAACTTCTCACTAAGCCTTTTCACCCTAAGAGGGCTCTCTCAAAAAGTAACTATGATTTGTTCAAATATGATTCAATCATATGGCTAACTCTGTAATGGTTTCTTGAATGTGTTTGTATAGTGGTAAAAAATTTATTGGTTTTACTACCATTGGGATTATGTAGCCAGTGTTAGTAAATTCAATGACTTGGTTCTCGTTTTGGAAGCTGAGGCATGTAGATATTTCAGTGAAAGGAAAACACACACATATATACAATAGATTAATGTTTAAAGGAAGTTAAAGCATGACGTACATGAATTCAGATTAATTAACCATTAAGATAATGAAAGAAAAATATTAAGATACATAGGATAAATTCCCATGAAAACACCAAACGAATCTCAGGTGAAGAAGAAAGACACAGTCACTGTATATTAATGATCAGAAAAAATTTACAATAGTAGTAGTGTAGAATAACATCCTCCAACCTTCAATTCTTTGAAATTATGCCTATTAATAGGCTTTAGTCACCTAACATTGGATATACCTACATGGCTAGATCACCGAACTGCTTTTACGAACATCTATCTTAACAAGAAGAAAAATACATGGGAATGATAATGACAACTACTGAATTTTTGACTTAGAGACATATTAGGAAACTTCCACTTATTTATTACATTCACTAATTGAAAGGACTGCAAATTACATAAAAAATAGTTAATTGCTCGCGTGGCACTAACCATAATCAAGGCATAAATACCCCCACTAGATTTAGAAACTAATCATCCTATTTTTAAGGAAATGGTGGCATGATATTCGATGATTGTCTTCATGCTGAGCTTGTGAACTAGATAGCCTTATCGAAGACTAAAACTCCACTAGCATATTCCACTGATACTCTTTAAAATCTCTACATGGCTAGCTGACCTCCAATGAACCTTCAAATAAAAAAATCACTACGAAATGTTACTCGCTGCAAAAACAGGGGAATTAAGGCAATTTCGTAGTGAGGTTTTGTTGCAAATTTACTTTACCCACCTATGCCACTTGTTAGCCCTCTTTTTTGATTTGGAGATGTTTTTTGAACCAAATGAGTTAAATACACATTTTCTCCCACCTTTATTTTGACTTTATCAATGATTTGAAGCAAAAAGTCACATAAAATGATTTCGTAGAGAAATCTGGGCTTCAAGCCTGGGTTTCGCTACGAAATTGCCTAATTAACAGAAAGCCCAAAATTGTCCCTTTTCTTCAAAAAAGTTCCTTTAGATTTGGAAACGTTGATTTCTTAATGCTACAAACATGTCAAAAATGTATTAGTTATACTCTTCAAGATTTTGGAACTTCACCTTTAGAAGTAGGAGGATGAAACTCTTCAAGTTTATTTATAACTGTGATTTGAAGGCCTATTTTCTTTAACTCTGATTGTATCAGCTCCATTTTATCTTCTATCTGTTTGACCTGGCCTTTGAGCTTCTTCCTTTAAGATTGTAACCATAAATTTATGTTTCTAGTGTGATTCATTACCCTTCCTAAAGGAAGTGCCCTTTTCAACAGCTTCTTGGCATTGGTTAATGATTCATCATATTGATTTAACTGCTCATTTAATTTTTCTTTGAAATATTCCATCAAATTTTTGTCTACCTTGGCTTCCTGCAACTCTAATTTGGTCTCAATGACCTCTTCTCTGGCCTCTTTCAACTTCTCTTTTAGTACATGCACTTCAGGTTTTCAACCATGTTCTCTTTACTTTTCCTTTGCATGATCATCTTATCTACTGTTGGAGACAAATGAATAATATCTTCTGTGATAGGTTGCTTGCCTTTGTTAGTATCTCATGTATTGTTATTTTCCATGACACCCTTTGAAAGTTGTAGCCTATTGAGTGGTTTCCTTGGTTGAAATATGAAACCTACATCTTCTCCTGCAAAATCAAGCTTTATAGAAGTCATACCTTTCGTTTTCTTCTTTCCACCTTCAATATCTTCAACTATGAACATTGGAGTTTCCTCAATATCTATAGCTTGAAGGATGTCTTCAAGGTTTCCCTTCCCAGTTGTTTGACTTCTGGTTATCCTTTTGTGGCCTTGCTTATTGATCTTTTTTTCTTTTCTTATAGGTGAAGGCTATGGGATTTCTGTCTCTTGTACAGGCTATGTTTCAATATCCATCGGCTCTATAATGAGCTCTATCTCTTCTTCATTGACACCCTTTGTCTCAACTGTAGTTTTATCATTTTTATTTGAAGGAGTAGCCTTTGAATTTGCGGTTTTCTTGGGTGTCACTGAATAAAAATCATAACAACTGAGGAAAACGAAGGTAGCCTTGTCTTTGTTTAATTTATTCAACTCCTCCTGCACCAGGAGTTTAATCAAACCATGGTGGAAAATTTATGTCTCACTTCTTTCTGCCCTGGCCTGAACCTTTTCAAACATTTTCACTAAGCTCCTAAACGAGAAAAAGGGAAGATAAAGGGACCACTTACTAGTGAAGTGCAATAAAATATTGAAATGGTACAAGTAAACCATATGGAATATCCCCTCACAAGTAAAGTACTTTTGAATCAAAAACAACAATTTGGAGTAGTTCTCTTTCATGTAACTCCTTGGAATTCTAGATGCCATGTCTGCTCCAATGTGTTCTGGTTTTACAAATCATCACAATTTTGCATCTTTAACTTAGTGGCTTTAAACAACTCTTCACCCTCCCTTGGTATCTCTGTTGTTTGAGAAATGGTCTCAAGTGACACTATAAACCTTAGAATCCCCACCTTCGAAGTCATGCCTATAAAATTTTCTGCAAAAACCTTTGATACCTGAGCATGAAAACCTTGGAGTTTTTGATAATATTTAAGGCATCCAATGTTGCTGAAGGCTTCCACAAAGCTGGGGTATTCATTGAGTAGCTTGAGGTCCATGGGTTCATATCTCACACAGAAGCCCCCTTTTTTTGTTTTCTTCTTCATGGCCATATAATTTTATAACCACGCTTCCTTCTTAAACTGTGACACCTGCAAGAAAAAGGCTGAACAACAAGATGCTTGCAGTGAGACTAGACTCTTCAAAGATGATAATTGGTTGATGCATGAAAATCTCGAAGGGAGGATGACAGAGAAATTCTTTGGTGATAATTTAAAAAAAAAAATCGAATGTGGAGAGAATGATGACAAATGAGAGGGGTGAAAGGTAATGATGGATGGTACTTACGATTTTGCATGGTTGGATGAATGTAATAACTAAATGTATGACCTTACCTTTACCCTAAACCACTAGAAAATTGATAGCTCATGATACCCTTTATTAGTGCAGAAAAACATGATTCAACAGTGTATTTGTTTATAAACCTAGCTAAGGACTGGTCAGGTTATTCTATAGTGAAATCTGCGTATTTGCAGTTATATTTATTGCATAATCATGAAAATAAGACAGGTGGCCAATACCTTAATTCAAAACTCTTCATGTGAGCCTAAGGTGTAATTTGATAGATTTGACTAAGATGACATGACTAATGGAGTATTCTACACTTATGATAAGGACCACTTCATGAGTTTCTCAAAAATTTCATGAACCAACTTTAAAAAACAAAATGAAACCTAGAATTAATGACCCTATCAATCAAAAATTGAAAATTTAGGGGTGATAACAAGGTGCAACATTTCTTATTTTAGGGCTTCGAGAGTTGTCATAAATCTGATTGTTAATATTGTTGAAAGTGTCTTTACCTGAGTCACATTTTACCCATGGCCAAAATATAATATTTTATCAAGGAATAGCTAACATGAATGATAGGGATGGCTTGGTCAGTGGACCAACATTTCTTCCAAGCTTCAGCCAGGGCCATTCAATGACACGTGCATTTTTCTCAAAAAATTCAGGAGTACCCCATTTTTGGGGTTAACAGGCACTATTCATGTGTGGTGTCCAAGATGCATCAACAAGGAAAGGAATGTGAAGAGCAAAAAAAAATCCCTCAAGGTCCCCTAAGTTAAGTAGGCACTGTATTATCAAAGTGAATTATTCATGAGATGATGCTAGCATATGTGGCTTCCAAACCCACCAAAACTGGTTGTCACTTCCAAAGGTCATAGATCCATAAAAAAAGGGCTCCAAGTGGGGTGAAAGGTGGAGAGACACCCTGAGGAACCCCCCCAAACCAAGAAAAAATCCATAAAAATGGTGGGTGCATAGGTCTGCAAATCAACAATCCATGTGTGGTCAACTCGCATTCTGTTCCAAATAGATCTGTATATGTGTTGATGCTAAGTTGAAAGTGACCTTTTTCTTGGAGCACTTTTTTTGTAGCCCCAAAATGAGACATCCTCTTAACCCTTGTTAAATATCCCTTGTTGTTTTGTTTTAGTGTTCTCTGAGGTATTGTATTCCACACAAATTCCCTCAAAATGCTGCTACAAGAACTCCTCTCTTTTTTTTCCCACAATACAGTCCCTTTAACATTGAAAAGTGGTCTAATTCACACATTTTTTTTCAAGTTGCGTTTATATGGTTTGAAGGAAGATTTATACAATTTTCAAAATTTCTTAGAAAATTACTTTGGATGCTGCAATGAATGGGTATTGTGGCCACCTCATGGTATACAAAGGTTTGTGTACTGGTTAAAATCTCACCAAAATGACACTATAACGACCTTCCAAATCTGTCTATCAGTTGAATTCTCTTGTGTTGGTATAAGTGTCTCATTGGCCTGTAAACATAAAGCACATTGACTAATTTTTTATGGATATTTACCTAGTGTTCCAGAACATACTCTTAGATGTTATTTGAAACAATGTGTTGCCACAAAACTGAGGCTACTTTTCATGCTAAAAATGGATTTCTGACTACTGCTACAAATTGGTTGAATCACCTAGGAATGTCACATATTTGTTGACCCCTTACCTCATTGTTTCTACCTAGGAAAAGATAGAAAGCTACGCTCAACGAGTTTCACTTATCCATGGTGGATTTCAGACTCCAAAATGTGTTAGATACACTAGTATAGAATGCACACACACACACATAGATATATATATATATATATATATATATATATATATATATATATATATATATATATATATATATATATATATATATATATATAGATATATATAGTGAGAGAGAGAGAGAGAGAGAGAGAGAACAAGTTGCATGTGGGTTACCCCAACAAAAATTATATTGTTGACGGTTCATTTCCAAGGTAAACTTTGATGTTCTTGACATGTTAGTATATAAGGTAAGTGCATTGCTACAAAATACATAAGAGTGACATACAGGAGTGCCCAAGCTATCAAAAATTGTTGCATTCCCCTTTTATAATTATTTCACAGAGACACCCTTTAAGGGTGGCTCTATAAAATCAAAACTAAACTAGGTAGCACAATCAAACACATGAAGTTATGCATAGGGAAGCTCAATATCCTCATGGTAGATTTTCGCATACAACTATAAATTATCTTTTCGATGATGAAATTAGTGGGAAAAGTTGCTAATTTTAATGAAGCATTGAACAATATAATTTTTCCATGCTATGCACCAACATGTTAAATGAACATGCCCTTGATTTGATAAAAAAGGTACCAAATTATTACCGAATATACCTCCGTAGGGGCAGAAGTAAGCCTTAGATGATCATCCAATTTAGGAAGCAACTCAACTTTCACTTCTAAAATTATTTCAATAGTTGATAAATGAGAAATGAAGATCCACGACCTCCCAAGCGAGCTAGGCTAGGATGCAAGAGAGCTGAGACATTTGTCTCGCATCCTAGCTTGCTTCGAGGTTGTACATCTTCATTTCTCCTTTATCAACTACTTCTATCCTGCCATAAGAAAAATGTGAGTTCCTTATTAAAGTGGATATCATCTTAGGGTTAATTCTTCCCCCAAATTTTTTTTCTAGGAGTCGCGTCGCAATTCTGACAGTTGTTTCCGTCTCACTTCCAATGGTTGTTTCTGCTGCACTTCTGACGGTTGTTTCCATTGCTGGTATGGCCCAACCATCACAAAAAATGTTATGAGAGTTGTTGTAATAATGATGAATGTCGTGGAACTTTTTACGGTTGTTTATTGCGTTGGAAAACTAATAGAGCCGGACGTGCGATGACATGTGCGATGATAGGTTGTTGGTAGTGTGACACCTTCTGGGAAGGCATCGATGTTGTTACACCATTTTTTGGTCATCTAACTTATTATCATTAGATGGACCCAAGTACACCATGTAAGACCAGTTTTACCCTAAGTAAAACCACTTTCACTATGTTAAAACAGGAAACCCCAAAAGGAAATATTAAACAAACCCATATTTGTTTGATTTTCCTCATGGAATAATTAATTAAACCATAATTTAATTATTATTCCCAATCATGTTTAACCCAAAATCAAAGAAATTAATTAGATAAACCTTTATTTATCTTATTAATTTCTAGGAATAATTATTTAAATCTTATTTAGATAATATTCCCTGTTAAATATGACTAAATCACCCACAAATAATTAAATAAATCATTATTTATTTGATTATCTCCCAACCACTTCCTTAAAAAGATAAATAAATCGTTTATTTATTTATTTTTGACTAATCAAGGGATTTGACCCAAGTCAAAGACCCTTTCCATCCAACAAATATAATAAAGTATTCCATAAAAGGTGGATCTAGATTTGGTTAACATTATTTTAATCATGCACCAAGATCTAGAATGACCCAATATTTTGTTATAAATAGGAGGGTTTTCCCCATCATTCTTCACCTTTTGTTGCCTATTAGATCACTCTGGATCTATACACTTGGTCTCATTTTTTCACCATTTGCTCCCATTGAGCTCTATTTTCTGCATTGGGTTTTCTACACCTACAAGAGAGAGAAAGCTTAGATCTGAAGTGCTGAGGACTACAAAGAACCCATCCCATTGAGGAGAGCTGGATACACCTTCTTGTTTTCCTCACAGGTGCCCTGTAATATAAAATTCTTTCAAAAAATCGTGTTCTTGTCTTGTCTGTTGGATGCATGGAGCAAACCCTTTATTTTATCAAGCGATGTCTTTCCATACATAGATCCGGTATTTTGGTACTATTTGTCTAACTAATTACGTATCCGAAGATATTGGTACTCACTTTGTTGTTAGGGCTATTAGTTATGCGTAGCTAAAGTGGTTCTTTTTCGTACACTTCGACGAAGAATTCATACTAACAAATGGCGACTCCACACGGGTTTTAAATTACGACCGCTGTCGTTTTTCATATTCCTGCATATCCAGCTACTTCAGGCCCTAGGGCTTCTTTTCAGCTGCTTAGTTTTCCTCTTTTTATGTCATTTTTCTCACATAAAACCCTCAAACATAAAAATTTCTAACTTCCGTGTGTTTCTGGCCCTATTGCGCAGGTAACCGACACCAGCCGCACCTCAGACGGCAACTTTTCTGAAAATCTGCCGCCGAGACAACCGGAACGGGGGGTCGCACTTTTTGGCCCTAAACCTGCGACCTGGACCTTCAGGTCACACTTTTCAGCCTGTTTCCTGCGACCCGCACTCAAATCAGGTCAGAACCTGCGACCTGTCATTTTTTCAACAATTTTTCTGCAATTTTTCTGGGTTCTGCTGCAGCATCTGTCAGGGTCTTCCAGCCTCTGTCTCAGCCCGCCTTGACCAAGATCTGATCTGTTTTTACTCATCTAAGTGGGAACCCAGCCCCTTAGGGCTTTAGTACCCTCCACTTTTGGTGGAAGAGTCTTAGCTGTTTCAGCCGTCGGTTTTTCAGAGCTTCAGCCCCCTCTTTTCCAGATCTGTTACCTCCCTTTCAGATCCATTGAAATCAGCCTCCTTTCCTTTCAAATCACCTCTTGTCGTTTTGTTTGGACCTCCTTTGACGGCCTCCGCCTCGCCCCCTCCGGTTTTTGCTGATTTCCTTTCCTTTTCCAGCCACCTTGCCTCTGTCTCTTGGCTGTGATCTGCACCTCTTTCCTCCAGCTTTATCCTCCAGATCCCTGTCCCTTTCGACCCTAGATCTGTTGAGCTCTTTTATGTGTGTTTTGACTAGATTTTTGCCCTCTTTTAGAGTAGTTTTGCGAGACCCGCCTCTTTGGGTTAGATTGATGCATAGTTAGCTGTTAAATGTTCTGTATTTTCAGTAATCTCTATTGTTCTACGCATATTTCTTTTCAGTTACGCAGCACACTTTTTCTTGCTCTCAAAACGAAAAGGGTTTAAAAATTAAAATTAACGCACACCACACACTGACCCTAAGTGAAGAAGCGCCTGGTTAACACCGCCTGGCAAAGAATCTAAAATCAATTGTCACTGCACCTTATCTGCCCTTGACATTACTTGATTCTGTCCCTTTCTGCCCTTGCCGGTTTCCTTCTTCCTGTCATCATTGTGCCCCCACGGCACCTTTCCCGGAGACTTCTTGGCCTTCACCCTCCGTTTCCGGTTGATCGACCTGCTCCGCCCCGCCGTCGTCGAGCCAGTCCTCCTCCGACTCCTCTTCTGATTCTTTGGGTTCTCCTTTTCCTTCTAGGTTCTCCCCCTGTCACCTTCACTATGTCTGGTCCAGGGCCTAACGCTAGTGGTGCTCCCGACCCTAATGCCGGAACTACTACTAGCGGAACCACCACGAGAACTACCTCGACTACACCCTTGCTCCCCTTCTTGGCAGGCCTCAGCCTCCCAGATTTGGACCGGTTGATAAACGACCCTATACATCATGACGCTAGTTGGCCCGCTATGCCGACAAAGCTCCCTTCCGACATCCCAAAGTTTGAAGGTCGTGCCGGAGAAGATCCTTCAAATCATGTTCGATCTTTCCACATGTGGTGTTCATCTACCTCCATTATCGATGACTCTGTTCGTCTTAGACTGTTCCAACGCACGCTTACAGGCAAAGCTTCTAAGTGGTATGTTGACCAGCCCACTTCCTCCCATACCACCTTTGCAACTCTTGCCCGGGCTTTTTTATCTTACTTCCAGCTTCCCCTTCGTTATGACACTGGTATCGAACTCTTGACTTCCTTCAAGCAAACCTCTTCGACCTGCCTTTCTACCCATGTCCAGGAATGGCGAAGAAGACGGAGCCTATGTCAATATCCTCCCTTCGAAGACCGTGTCTACATGGACTAGTTCCTTAGATCTCTCTTGTCCCCTATCAGGAAAGATGTCGCATCACATTTTCCTCAAACCGAAGAAGATGCCCTCCAAATGGCGTTAAAATATGACCTGATCTACGCTCAGACAGGTTATGATCCTACTGTCCTACCTAATCTCCCCAGACCCGGTGATGCCCATACACCGGGGGCACCTCATGCCACCGGCAGTATCGTTGGATCTATCTCTCATCCCTCCGCTCAACCTCTCATGAGCTATGGTTTTCCTGGGGGAGGGGGCACCACTTCCTGCACTTCTCCCCCTCCCGGTAGCACGCATCCAGGATACGGCACGCCTCATCCTTTTGCCCAACCTCCTGCTTACCTCAATGTTGCCCAACCTAACCATTACCCTTATCCGCAGCCTGGTGCGCCAACCCCTCCAGCATATGCGCTTTTGCCTCCCTTGCCTTCTCAACCCCTGCAACAGCAGTCACCGCCCCCTCAAGAGCAGGTGGATGCACAACAGGGATTCATGGCTACCCAACCACCTGATGGACAGGTGGCCACTCCACCTTCCCCTTTTAGTTCCTCCCATTACCAGATCCTCATGATGAACTCTGATCCACCTCTACCCGTCGACCTTAACCTTCAAACTCGGTCCCGCCAGTACCCCAAGCCTCCCGCTCAGTCTGCCCCCGAGCCTCCTTCTTCAGGTTCTACAGAGCCTCTTTCGACACCGAGTGGTCCCTTACATATCCCTCAACCCGAAGTTGAGGTTCATACCAAGATTCCTAAGGGACCATTACGTCGAAACGCTGCTTCCGGTCGAGCTGCTCATTCGTATAGCATAGTAGATGATTTGGCGCAATCTCGTGCTGTCATTTCCACACTGGAACTCCTCCAGTCGTGCCCTTCCCAAAAGAAGGCTCTATTATCTGCCGTGGGCGCTGTAGATCCTGCTGATGACCAAATGATTGTTTTCGACGCCACTCAATCGGACCACCCTCCTCTTCCTCCTTCCATCGCCTTCCAAATCCCAGTCAAAATCTGGAACGCCAACGTTTCCCGGTGTATAATTGATGAGGGGGCATCCACCTGCGTGATGTCCGCTTCGGTTTGGAAGCAACTCAGATCCCCTGAGTTGGCCCCTTCCACGATCACCCTTTGAGCGTGGGACGGCCACGCCTCCCAGCCCATTGGCCTCTTCTGTAATTGTCCTATCACCCTTTCCGGTAAGACTGTTTGCGTTGACGTCGAAGTCATCGATGCCCCGCTAGACTACAACATTCTATTGGGGCGAAGCTACACCTATGCTATGTCTGCTGTCCCATCCGCGGTTTTTCGCAAGATGTCTTTCCCTCATAATGGAAAGATAGTCACCATTGACCAGTTGACATATCATGAGCCAAAATCTCAGACCTCACCTGAGACGACCATCTCTTCTGTAGCCAACAAGCAAACTATCGATTCTTTGACCAGTGTCTCTCCCGGCGTCTACAAAGACTCCGCTTTGCTTGGAACCTTCCCTGGTCTTCCTCCTCCTCCTATCTCTGACCCCAGCTCATCGAATGTTTGCATGATGCAATCGTCTCGGGCTGCTCTCAAGCAACCTGCTTCGGCTAGTCAGCAACCGCGCTCTCCGCAACCTGCTCCTAGCCCTTCACCTGCAGCTGGTAGTCACGAGCCTCTTTGTCCTCCTGGAATGGTTCCTCCAAGCCTTAGCCATTTAGGCGCCATCCCACCTGGCCATTACCCATCTGGTAAGATACCGTTCCTAGCTCCCCCACCAGGAGTGTCCACGGTACCTGTCATGGCCACCCTCTCTCTTCCTAACCTGACCCTTGGGCTTCCCGTTTGGTACCTTGATCCTCCAGCCCCAACCTTGCCTGGTCAACCCAAACCTTATATTGCTTTGACCCCAGTTCAACCCCAGCCTCCATGCCTTTTCCCGCTGCATCAGTGCCTCAGTCACCTCAACAGGAACCACCTCCTGCTGCGACCGCTTCGGGTAAGAAGGGTAAAGCCCGCAAGGGGGCATCAAAGCACAAGGCTGCCCCGACAAACCCTGCTCCTGCTCAGCCTCCAAAGCATACCATCCAGTGTGCTTTGTGTGATGTTGTCGGTCACGCCTCCCATACCTGTCCTGCATTGCTTCATCTCAAGCCCATGGTTAATGTCACGTTCCCTGAGTCCGCGGTCCTAGCAGCCTCTGTTCCTTCCGCAACCGCAACGAAGAACCCCAAGACTATTCACACCAACCACCCCTATGCTTTGTGTGATCTCCATGGCCATTACACCCATCTTTGTCCCCGCCTCGAGGACTTCCGCACCTCTATCGCCGCGGTCCACCAATTAGAGGCCAAGCGCAATGAGTCCACCTCTCCCCTATTTGCGCATTTTGCTTCAGCAGAACTACCAGATACGAATGCTCCCATTGACATTCCCCCTCCTGATGTCGAGATGACGGAGCCTTCGTCCAGTATTTTTTACCTATCATCATTCATGAGACCCTCGGGGAACATTCCATCTGAATCCTCCCCTGTTGTTTCGCTTGACCTTCCTTCAGCGATCATCTTGGGCTCAACATCGGTAGATCGTTTATCTCCTTACTCTTTGGTCACCCCTTGTGACGATGCGCATGTGAACCTCTCTTCTCATGATGATGATTCCGGTCACGTCACCACGTCAGGTGGTCTTTCTTCCACCAGTCACCCCATCTTCTATCGCGATGACAACATTATGGAAAAAATCCCCACCCCTGACGTTACCTATTCCACCTTACATCAAACCCATGCGTTCACACCACATCCACCTTGTGGCCATTACATTGAAACCCACTGTTTGGGTAAGGGGGCACCCACATTTGCGAGACCAAGAGAAGCAATTCTCCACCACTCTGCTAGTGTATCTGGTCGTGTTGACTTTAGTCCCAGTATTCTTCCACCTTTCGAAGAACCTCTAGAGTCCCATATCACTTCAGATCACTCTAGGGATGATACCCCTTATCATTCCCTCATCTTACATCAGCAACCCAGTCTCTTAGACATTATGGTTGACCAACCTATAGCTTTTCTACGAGAGAATCAGTTCATTATCTCCAAATCCTCTTTTTGGGATAGTGACATCAGGAATGCCAACTCGGAAAATTAAAGTCCATTTGATCCGTATATGCAGTACCAAAAGAGATTGGTAATCCTCCATTTCCTTTCTCACACTGCATAACCATAATGAGAACCAATGGCACACCACATCATTTAAATGTGTTTAGATTCCCATTTTTTCTAAATACATTTCGGCATGACCACACCATGCTCGGGGGCACCTATGCCCCTCAACCATAACCCTCCTCACCTCGTTTTCGGAGAGGAGGTTGTCGTACCAATCGAGTGTGACATCCCTTCCCTTCATCTGGCTGTTGAACTTCTCCCTGACACCCAACCTCTAGAACAACGACTTATCATGCCTAAGCGTGCCTCTGAAGACCGCCGTGTTGCATTGCAAACCATAGAAGCGGCCAAGAAACGCACCAAAGCTCAATATGACCGAAAAGTCTAGCCTCAAAGGCGACCTGGTTCTAGTATGTGACCAAGCCCATGATGTCCTTGGTCACGGGAAGTTCGACTCATTATGGCTAGGCCCTTACGTCATCAGTAAGGGTCTTGGTAAGGGGGCATACCTTTTAGAGGACTTCAAAGGCAATCCTCTTCCTAATCCTCGCAATGCACTCTATCTTAAGAACTATTACCCTTAGCATTTCCCTGTTGAGATGCATGTTTTAGGTTCTTTTAGATAGCCAGCATCTTTTTTGTACTTTCATCCTTCGCCAGGCACTATTTTTTCCAAGAAGGATCACTTCACCTCTCCTTCAAATCGAACTTCCTCACTTACAACACTGGTACTTGGGGCACCATTTTGCCTCCTTACTTGTCTTTGTTCGTGTCGATTTTCGTCATGAGTTACCATCTTGTACTCATGTTTTCATGGTCCCCCATTGGGCCTTTACTGTGTGGAAGCACCATCAAGTCGCCCTTGTTTAGAGCATCCAAGTTGAGTCATCATCGCATTCCTGGAGTCTATCCCGAGTCCCTTTGTACCCCGCTATAGCCCTCCACCATTCATTGCTTGGTCTCTCTCTTGTGTCGCACATTATGGCTTTCAGTCCCACTATCCCCTATCCCTTATGATATTGCGTCAGTCACTGCCAGGTCATTCATGCCCTTTATGCTCTACCAAGGGAAGTCGTCCATTCGCTACTCAGTCCCTTCCATTTCGCCATCATCATTTGTGTCAGTCTGTCCGTCGCTCTACTATTTTCTCTCGTGCCTTAGTTGAGGATCTCTCATTGCCTCATCTATGGCGGACCTCCTTCTGTCGACATCAGCACTTTCATTCCAGAAGCCAGGTCTAGAGGGCGGTGTACCTTGGTTCCAGCTTCCACTCTTGTTCGGTGCCTCGGATCAGGCCAAGGGATCTCTCATTTCCCTTTGACTTGATTGTTTCTCCAGCTCCTTTCACCATGATTGAGATTCGTATACTTGATGGTCCAGTGATCTAGCAGCAGCTCTTGATGATTCCTGGGTATGTGTGAGATGTCTCAACCCTCATGACGGGGTGGCCCTGCAGGTAGCCCCCCACATGCCCGGATGACCTCTTCTTTGCAGCCTTCGATGCAGCTCCAGATATTTGATGATGTTGGCCGTAGCCACTTGCAACGCCTCTTCGACTTGCATGTATCAGTCAGATTTTGTGAGCCCTTCCCCATTTACAGGGGGCATTTGGGTTGTATTTGTATCCCATGTACTCAGATATTATTGTACAAGTCCTGGCTGTTATCCCAGGCACAGCATGTATATGGGATTCCTCATTGTATTTTTATCTGGCTCATGATTATGCCAGCTGTACTTTATGGTTCGGTCCCTTGATTACTGGACATACTATTCTTTTGTACTTTGTCTCGGCGGGCATAGGTATGCCTCCCCCGCCGCCTTCAGCACAGGTACCCTCTCATAAAAAGAGACTCGTTGCACCTACGAGTCTCGTCTCCTCAGGGTCTAGTCCTTCAGCACACTATCTACCTCACATTTCTCTCTCTGACACCCCTTTTGTTGTCTAGTGATTGTGTTCTTACAACGTACTTCGGTCATACGATTTGCTCCTGACACTTGCACGCTGGGGGGCAATCTGTTACACCATTTTTTGGTCATCTAACTTATTATCATTATATGGACCCAAGTACACCATGTAAGACCAGTTTTACCCTAAGTAAAACCACTTTCACTATGTTAAAACAGGAAACCCCAAAAGGAAATATTAAACAAACCCATTTTTGTTTGATTTTCCTCATGGAATAATTAATTAAACCATAATTTAATTATTATTCCCAGTCATGTTTAACCCAAAATCAAAGAAATTAATTATATAAACCTTTATTTATCTTATTAATTTCTAGGAATAATTATTTAAATCTTATTTAGATAATATTTCTAGTTAAATATGACCAAATCACCCACAAATAATTAAATAAATCATTATTTATTTGATTATCTTCCAACCACTTCCTTAAAAATATAAATAAATCATTTATTTATTTATTTTTGACTAGTCAAGGGATTTGACCCAAGTAAAAGACCCTTTCCCTCCAACAAATATAATAAAGTATTCCATAAAAGGTGGATCTAGATTTGGTTAACATTATTTTAATCATGCACCAAGATCTAGAATGACCCAATATTTTGTTATAAATAGGAGGGTTTTCCCCATAATTCTTCACCTTTTGTTGCCTATTAGATCACTCTGGATCTATACACTTGGTCTCATTTTTTTCACCATTTGCTCCCATTGAGCTCTATTTTCTGCATTGGGTTTTCTACACCTACAAGAGAGAGAAAGCTTAGATCTGAAGTGCTGAGGACTACAAAGAACCCATCCCATTGAGGAGAGCTGGATACACCTTCTTGTTTTCCTCACAGGTGCCCTGTAATATAAAATTCTTTCAAAAAATCGTGTTCTTGTCTTGTCTGTTGGATGCATGGAGCAAACCCTTTATTTTACTGCTTGATGTCTTTCCATACATAGATCTGGTATTTTGCAGCTATTTTCTTGTCTAACTAATTACAGATCTAAAGATATTGGCATCCACTTTTGTTGTTAGGGCTATTAGTTATGCGTAGCTAAAGTGGTCCTTTTTCGTACACTTTGACGAAGGATTCATACTAACAGATGTCGTAATACCAATGTATCCACATGATTTTGTAATAGAGATAGTAAATAGCATGATTATAATATTTACTAAATGAATACATGTGTCATGTCTTGTGTCTCTCTACCAACAGTTACTAGAAGTGTCAGAATTTCGACGAGAGAGGAAAGGACATTTTTCCCAACCTCAAAGTGTCACTCTTGGGACACCTATGTGTCGTAAGAGAGAAATTTTTGCCGTCAGAAATTGGGCCAAATGTTCTAGTGACATAATCCCAAAATGGTGATGAAGCTACAAAAAAATCCCATAGGAATGTGTCTAACCATCACCCAAATTCCTCAAAAATTCATGGTCCAATCCTTCCTCTGAAAGCCCAACAAAAATGCTACTCCACAACTGCCTCTCCTAGGAAGTGTGTATTCTCTTTATGCACCCAGTCTACTAGGAAACTTGCCCATGATTTGGCCTGGAAAACCACCAAAATAGATCTATACTATGAAATGGAACTCCTCCTAGGGATGGAACTCAAATTCCACAAAAGGTAGGGGGATGTTTATGCTTGGAAACCTTGTGTTTTTAACAAAAATATGTTGACCTAGCTAAACAACTTGAGAAAAAAATGATTTTATTATCAAATGAGAAAAAGTCCCCAAATGAGTGCCTTTTATCCTATCTGTAATTTGATGCTCTTTCTTCCTTTATGGGCTCCACCACATCGAACTCCCTTCTTCCCTCTTCTCTCTCCAAATAAAACTCTCTAAGGGGTGTGTATTCTCTCTTGGAGTGACCCCTATAATCCACTACTGCCATGATTTTCCCTTTTCTCTATAGTGGGGTCCCATGTCAATAAAAAAAAAATTCTCTTTAGTTTTTACTCATTTTTCCTAACTTGTGAGTCCAAAATTTATTAAACTTAGGAAAAATTGCAAAATCGTTGTAGCTTCCTATTAATTTTAATTAAATGGGATATTACAGTCCTCCCCTCCCAAATTTTCCTTATCCCCAAGAAAATATAATTCTAGGTATTGTAGAATGTTCTCACCCTCACATGTGGCATCCTCATCTAGCAAGTTATTACATCACACAAAATACTCCTTGATAATACAACTCCTCAATCTCCTCTCCCTAGTCTCCAAAATTCTCTCTGACTCAAGTACCAAATGCCCCTCATGACCTAACGAGGGTAGTTCACTAGCAGTTGTCACATGTTGTCCCAATAGTTTCTTGAGGAACGAGAGATGAAATACATTATAGACCTTTCTTCTCAGTAGAATCTTTAGCTTGTAAGCCACCTTTCCAATTTTCATTATCACCCTATAGGGTCCATAAAATCGTGGTTGTATATTCTTGAACACATTTTTCTTCGACGTGGAAAATCTATATGGTTGAAGGCATAAAAAGACCATGTATCCCACCTTAAAGTGCCTCTCGACCTTGTGTCTTTTTGCATAGATTTTTTGCTGATTATGGGTAGCCTACAGGTTGTATTTGAGAAACTTAAGGATGTATTGGCTCTCTTGAATATAATATTTGGACCTTGGGGCCCAAATGTGTCCAAAAAAAAGGTCAACAATATATAAATCACCATACCCATATAAAGCACAAAAATGTGACATACTGATGTACATGTGGTAGGTGGTATTGTAGCAATACACTCTCAAGTGCAACCACCTAATCCAAGCTCATAGTTGCATTGTCTCATAGTTTTTCTGGTAAACGTGCAGCCAATTTCTGACTATATTTTTCTTCCCGTCCATTTGAGGGTGGTAACTAGTACTAGGAGTGAGCTTAGATCCCACTAATATGAAACACTCTTGCGAAAAAAGCCCCCATGAAGTGGTTGTTCCTGTCACTGAATATGGTCTTGGGAGGACCATGCAAATGAAAATCCTATATTAGGAAAAAATCCTCAACCTGTGAAGCAAAATACCAGGTGGGGATATAAAATAAGTGTGAATACTTCATCAAACTTTCCACCACCATGTATATAAAGTCATGGCCCTACGTCATGAGAAGCCCTGTGATAAAGTCCATAGAGATGCTCTCCCACTTCCCCTATGGAATGAGAAACAGTTGTAGTAACCCAAGTGGATGGGTAGCTCCCCTTTGTTCCTCTAAAAATGTTCACACTGTTTTACATGCCTCAACACATCCCCATTGATGACCTTCCACATGAAACTCTCCCTAACCATCTTGTAAGTATTCAAGAACCCCTGGTGCCCCAACAAGGGTGAATCATGTGCTTCTTGGAGAATAATCTCCCTTAGCTGCGAACCTGATACCAAAAATATGTGCCCCTTGTAGTAAATGACATCAATAATCACCCAGTAGCACGCATCCCCATGAGTACCCTCCAATATCTCACATGCCTATTGATCCTTGGAGTACTCCACCAATATTTGTGCCTTCCAATAATGAAAAATTCTCATGAGTGAAAGTGTCATGGGCCTCCTGGATAGGGAATCTTCCACCACATTATGCTTACCCTTGACATACCCTATGTCAAAATCATAGGCCTGGATCCTGCTGACCCACTTATGTTTTCTATCATTGAGGCCCTTCTATCCCAAAAAATGGTGATGGCTGTTATGGTTAGTATTCATGACTATGAATCTGATTCCCAACAATTACTATCGTAGTTTTTCCAATGAATGCATCATGGCCAACATGTCCTTATCATAGATGGAGTATAATATCTCATGAGGAAGGACTTTTCAACTCTCAAAATCGATTGGGTTCCTCCCATGTGACAATAGAACGCTGATGTCTTCACTTGATTCATCGCACTCCAAAATGAACCACCATGTAAAATCGAGTAGTGCCAACACCATAAATCTACTCATCACCTTCTTAAGGTGCTCAAATTTTTGTTGCGACCTATCTGTCCCTGCAAATTCCCCCTTATTGGTCAGATATATGAGAAGTGCAACCAAAGGTGGGAAGCCCTTTATGAACTTCTTGTAGTAAGTTCATATGCCAAAAAATCCCTATTGGCTGGAGGAATTACACTTAAGTAAAAATCCTCAACACTTAATTGTCAACTCGGGGGATTCGTGAACATAGAGACGAAGCACAGGCAGTGCCATAGGTGGTATGAATATTTCTAATATCAACTCCTAATTTTGAAAATAAGAATTGTAGAATCAAACTTTACAGAAGAAAGAGGAAACTCAAACCATCAAAACAATCTGAGGCTAGAACAAGAAGAAATGTACCTGCAAAAGAGATTCAGAAATAAAGAGGAGCAATCACTCTAGCTAAATATTGATTGGCTACTGGGAATGTGTTTCCTTCAGCAAAGACACCTTAGCATTTTTCAACAAATGGGCCCCTCCCCTTCAATCTTTCATATGTAAAGATATCCTTCTTGCAAAAATCGATCTTGCACTAGTGTAGGAACAACGATTTATGCAGAAAGTGTAAAGTAATGTCTTTACTAAAAAATACTTTTCTTTGTGCAAGGGCTTTGAAATTTCTCAAGTCCGCAGCACTCAGATCCAATACAAAGAAACTGGTTCTTGTACTCGATCCAGGCTTCTTGCACTTTAAATTTTGATCCTTGAAATCAATGATTCAATACTGCAATCTGATAAATCCAAATCATATATCAATAAATATGAATATATGTTGAAAATAAGAAAACAATATTTTTTAATTAAGATATGACTGAAAGCAAGAAAGCTGTTAGAAGTAAGCTAGAAAGGCTTGCTGCATCATATTATCTAGCACTAGTGCGAGAATAGTTCTCCTGCTTGCACCAGGGAGAAACCAAACCAATGTGCAGAAAATAAATAGCATGCCAACATGCACTGGTGTGGGAATGAACCAGGCAGAGGAAATAAACCAAATCATGCATAAAATGAATAACACACGGACGTGCACTGGTCCAGGAATGAACCAGGCAAAACCAAATCGTGCAGAAAGTGAAAAGCACACCAATGTGCACTAGGGCAGGTAACTCCTCTTGCTCGAACCAGGCAAGGGAAAGAAATCAACCGTGCAAAAAAGTAACTTAACTACTTCATGCAGCAGATCTGCTTCCACTCAAACAAAAATTCAAATACTGCAAATTAAATCACACTTGACAGTTTAAAACATAAATTACAAGAACAACAAGGAGGGAGAATGCACTGGATTGGCTGGGCCCTTAGCCAATCAGTGTGTTTCCCTTTCAAATGAAAATGATGCTCAGAATTAACTCATCAACTATTTAAGCCAAATGATAAAATGTAAAAAACATGAGGCAAAGCTCTTCTTATTAGATCCTTACAGAAATTACATGCGAGGTTACATATCCAGCCGAAATTTGGGAGATAACACAAGACAATCCTATTACCGCCTCCTGCTTCTATTCTTTGATCTATTCGATTCTTAAAAACATTAAACTATTTGTCCTATTTAAATTTATGATTATATAGATCCTTTTGGCTGCCTGTAGGCCAAAAGGATCATTTACCATTACATAGCTAATTACAGAAATCGTTATAACAAATTACATAACTGATTGCAGAATAAGCTTTCGGCCTTCAAAATTAAATCGATTTTAACAAAATAGGTCGCGGCTAGCTCTAGCTGTTTGTCTCTCTTAAGTCCGATCTCAGCTACTCTCGATTTACCTGTTGTCATAGCTTGGACTCATCTTCCTTCGGATGTATCCTCATTGATCGTATAAAAAATAGGAGGCAACCCAAGTGATCTGGATTCGCTACCAAGATTCACGGTGCTGGTGCTGGTGTGGGATCTGTTCTGCACTAAAAATTAGAGATCAAGATAAGTCCTCGTCTATTAAATAGCATAGGAGGTAACGATAAGTTACAAAAGTAATTATAAGTAATAAATCATGTAATAGATAGTTAATAAATTCTAAGATGAGTTAAAAATGTAAAATATGAATTTTATGCAAAAATGTGTCATCGCTCTCGCACTAGTGCAGGATGAGGACACATAAGATAAGTAAAATAGGGTAAATGATTACGATTTGGGAAGGGAAGAATGGTCCAAAAGAATTCAATTTAGGGGACTAACATCCTCCCATCCCTAAACTGTTGTGTGTCCTCACAAAAATTTTCTTACCTCTGCAAAAAAACCAAAATTTTTGAATATTCCAACTCAGTCCTGTTCGGGCATGTTGTCCTCAGGCTGCACTGTTTCGGCCTTCTTCCTCTTAATATGCCTTAACTTCTTTGAAACCTTTTTTAACCACTTGAAACAGCATCCAGCCTGATATTTCCAAAATTTAATTGTTTCATTCCCCTTTTATAATTATTTCATAGAGACACCCTTTAAGGGTGGCTCTATAAAATCAAAACTAAACTAGGTAGCACAATCAAACACATGAAGTTATGCATAAGGAAGCTCAATATCCTCATGGTACATTTTCGCATACAACTATAAATTATCTTTTCGATGATGAAATTAGTGGGCAAAGTTGCTAATTTTAATGAAGCATTGAACAATATAATTTTGCCATGCTATGCACCAACATGTTAAATGAACATGCCCTTGATTTGATAAAAAAGGTACAAAATTATTACCGGATACACCTTCGTAGGGGCAGAAGTAAGCCTTAGATGATCATCCAATTTAGGAAGCAACTCAACTTTCACTTCTAAAATGATTTCAATAGTTTATAAATGAGAAATGAAGATCCACGACCTCCCAAGCGAGCTAGGCTAGGATGCAAGAGAGCTGAGACATTTGTCTCACATCCTAGCTTGCTTCGAGGTTGTACATCTTACTTTCTCCTTTATCAACTAATTCTATCCTTCCATAAGACAAATGTGAGTTCCTTATTAAAGTGGATATCATCTTAGGGTTAATTCTTCCCCCAAATTTTTTTTCTAGGAGTCGCGTTGCAATTCTGACAGATGTTTCTGTCTCACTTCCAACGGTTGTTTCTGCCACACTTCTGACGGTTGTTTCCATTGCTGGTATGGCCCAACCATCACAAAAAATTCTATGAGATTTGTTGGAATAATGATGAATGTCGTGGAACTTTCGACGGTTGTTTATGTCGTTGGAAAACTAATAGAGCTGAACATGCGATGACATGTGCGATGACAAGTTGTTGGTAGTGTGACACCTTCTGGGAAGGCATCGATGTCATAATACCAATGTCTCCACATGATTTTGTAATAGAGATAGTAAATAGCATGATTATAATATTTACTAAATGAAGACATGTGTCAAGTCTTGTGTCTCTCTACCAACAATTATTAGAAGTGTCAGAATTTCGACGAGAGAGGAAAGGACATTTTACCCAACCTCAAAGTGTCACTCTTGGGACACTTATGTGTCGTAAGAGAGACATTTTGGCCGTCAGAAATTGGGCCAAATGTTCTAGTGACATAATCCCCAAATGGAGATGAAGCTACAAAAAAATCCCATAGGAATGTGTCTAACCATCACCCAAATTCCCCAAAAATTCATGGTCCAATCCTTCCTCTGAAAGCCCAACAAAAATGCTACTCCACAACTGCCTCTCCTAGGAAGTGTGTATTCTCTTTATGCACCCAGTCTACTAGGAAACTTGCCCACGATTTGGCCTGGAAAACCACCAAAATAGATCTATACTATGAAATGGAACTCCTCCTAGGGCTGGAACTCAAATTCCACAAAAGGTAGGGGGATGTTTATGCTTGGAAACCTTGTGTTTTTAACAAAAATATGTTGACCTAGCTAAACAACTTGAGAAAAAAATGATTTTATTATCAAATGAGAAAAAGTCCCCAAATGAGTGCCTTTTATCCTATCTGTAACTTGATGCTCTTTCTTC
Source organism: Pinus albicaulis (assembly GCA_034641835.2). Lineage (NCBI taxonomy): Eukaryota > Viridiplantae > Streptophyta > Pinopsida > Pinales > Pinaceae > Pinus > Pinus albicaulis. The sequence continues at coordinate 290,317,100 of CM076572.1, read as the reverse complement.
CTTTATGGGCTCCACCACATCGAAATCCCTTCTTCCCTCTTCTCTCTCCAAATAAAACTCTCTAAGGGGTGTGTATTCTCTCTTGGAGTGCCCCCCATAATCCACTACTACCATGATTTTCCCTTTTCGCTATAGTGGGGTCCCATGTCAATAAAAAAAATAATTCTCTTTAGTTTTTACTCATTTTTCCTAACTTGTGAGTCCAAAATTTATTAAACTTAGGAAAAATTGCAAAATTGTTGTAGCTTCCTATTAATTTTAATTAAATGGGATATTACAGTCCTCCCCTCCCAAATTTTCCAGGTCCCCAAGAAAATATAATTCTGGGTATTGTAGAATGTTCTCACCCTCACATGTGGCATCCTCATCTAGCAAGTTATTACATCACACAAAATACTCCCTGATAATACAACTCCTCAATCTCCTCTCCCTAGTCTCCAAAATTCTCTCTGACTCAAGTACCAAATTCCCCTCATGACCTAACGAGGGTAGTTCACTAGCAGTTGTCACATGTTGTCCCAATATTTTCTTGAGGAACGATAGATGAAAGACATTATGGACCTTTCTTCTCAGTAGAATCTTTAGCTTGTAAGCCACCTTTCCAATCTGCATTATCACCCTATAGGGTCCATAAAATCGTGGTTGTATATTCTTGAACCCCTTTTTCTTCGACGTGGAAAAGCTATATGGTTGAAGGCATAAAAAGACCATGTATCCCACCTTAAAGTGCCTCTCGACCTTGTATCTTTTTGCATAGATTTTTTGCTGATTATGGGCAGCCTACAGGCTGTATTTGAGAAACTTAAGGATGTATTGGCTCTCTTGAATATAATATTTGGACCTTGGGGCCAAAATGTGTCCAAAAAAAGGTCAACAATATATAAATCACCATACCCATATAAAGCACAAAAATGTGACATACTGATGTACATGTGATAGGTGGTATTGTAGCAATACACTTCCAAGTGCAACCACCTAATCCAAGCTCATAGATGCGTTGTCTCATAGTTTTTCTGGTAAACGTGCAACCAATTTCTGACTATATTTTTCTTCCCATCCATTTGAGGGTGGTAACTAGTACTAGGAGTGAGCTTAGATCCCACTAATATGAAACACTCTTGCCAAAATGCCCCCATGAAGTGGTTGTCCCTGTCACTGACTATGGTCTTGGGAGGACCATGCAAATGAAAATCCTATATTAGGAAAAAATCCTCAACCTGTGAAGCAGAATACCAGGTGGGGATATAAAATAAGTGTGCATACTTCATCAAACTTTCCACCACCATGTATATACAGTCATGGCCCTACGTCATGGGAAGCCCTATGATAAATTCCATAGAGATGCTCTCCCACTTCCCCTACGGAATGAGAAATGGTTGTAGTAACCCAAGTGGATAGGTAACTCCCCTTTGTTCCTCTAAAAAGGTTGACACTATTGTACATGCCTCAACACATCCCCCTTGATGACCTTCCACGTGAAACTCTCCCTAACCATCTTGTAAGTATTCAAGAACCCTTGGTGCCCCAACAAGGGTGAATCATGTGCTTCTTGGAGAATAATCTCCGTTAGCTATGAACCTAATACCAAAAATATGTGCCCCTTGTATTAAATGACATCAATAATCACCCAGTAGCACTCATCCCCATGAGTACCCTCCAATATCTCACATGCCTATTGATCCTTGGAGTACTCCACCAATATTTGTGCCTTCCAATAATGAAAAATTCTCATGAGTGAAAGTGTCACGGGCCTCCTGGATAGGGAATCTGCCACCACATTATGCTTACCCTTGACATACCCTATGTCAAAATCATAGGCCTGGATCCTACTGACCCACTTTTGTTGTCTATCATTGAGGCCCTTCTATCCCAAAAAATGGTGATGGCTATTATGGTTAGTATTCATGACTATGAATCTGATTCCCAGCAATTACTATCGTAGTTTTTCCAATGAATGCAACATGGCCAATATGTCCTTATCATAGATGGAGTATAATATCTCATGAGGAAGGAGTTTTCAACTCTCAAAAGTGATTGGGTTCCTCCCATGTGACAATACAACGCTGATGTCTTCACTTGATTCATGACACTCCAAAATGAACCACAATGTAAAATCGAGTAGTGCCAACACCATAAATCTACTCATCACCTTCTTAAGGTGCTCAAATGTTTGTTGTGACCGATCTGTCCCTGCAAATTCCCCCTTATTGGTCAGATATATGAGAAGTGCAACCAAAGGTGGGAAGCCCTTTATGAACTTCTTGTAGTAATTTCATATGCCAAAAAATCCCTATTGGGTGCAGGAATTACACTTAAGTAAAAATCCTCAACACTTAATTGTCAACTCGGGGGATTCGTAAACATAGAGACGAAGCATAGGCAGTGCCAGAGATGGTATGAATATTTCTAATATCAACTCCTACTTTTGAAAAGAAGAATTGTAGAATCAAACTTTACAGAAGAAAGAGGAAACTCAAACCATCAAAACAATCTGAGGCTAGAACAAGAAGAAATGTACTTGCAAAAGAGATTCAGAAATAAAGAGGAGCAATCACTCTAGCTAAATATTGATTGGCTACTGGGAATGTGTTTCCTTCAGCAAAGACACCTTAGCAATTTTCAACAAATGGGTCCCTTCAATCTTGCATATGTAAAGATATCCTTCTTGCAAAAATCGATCTTGCACTAGTGCATGAACAACGATTTATGCAAAAAGTGTAAAGTAATGTCTTTACTAAAAATTTCTTTTCTTTGTGCAAGGGCTTTGAAATTTCTCAAGTCCGCAGCACTCAGATCCAATACAAAGAAACGGGTTCTTGTACTTGATCCGGGCTTCTTGCACTTTAACTTTTGATCCTTGAAATCAATGATTCATTACTGCAATCTGATAAAACCAAATCATATATCAATAAATATGAATATATGTTGAAAATAAGAAAACAATCTTTTTTAATTAAGATATGACTGAAAGTAAGAAAGCTCTTAGAAGTAACCTAGAAAGGCTTGCTGCATCATATTATCTAGCACTAGTGCGAGAATAGTTCTCCTGCTTGCACCAGGGAGAAACCAAACCAATGTGCAGAAAATAAATAGCATGTTAACATGCACTGGTGCAGGAATGAACCAGGCAGAGGAAATAAACCAAATCATGCATAAAATGAATAACACACGAATGTGCACTGATGCAGGAATGAACCAGGCAAAACCAAATCATGCAGAAAGTGAAAAGCACACCAATGTGCACTAGGGAAGGTAACTCCTCTTGCTCGAACCAGGCAAGGGAAAGAAATCAACCGTGCAAAAAAGTAACTTAACTACTTCACGCAGCAGATCTACTTCCACTCAAACAAAAATTCAAATACTGCAAATTAAATCACACTTGACAGTTTAAAACATAAATTACAAGAACAACAAGGAGGGAGAATGCACTGGATTGGCTAGGCCCTTAGCCAACTAGTGTGTTTCCCTTTCAAATGAAAATGATACTCAGAATTAACTCATAAACTATTTAAGCCAAATGATAAAATGTAAAAAACATGAGGCAGAGCTCTTCTTATTAGATCCTTAAAGAAATTACATGCGCGGTTACATATCTAGCCCAAATTTGGGCGATAACACAAGACAGTCCTATTACCGCCTCCTGGTTCTATTCTTTGATCTATTCGATTCTTAAAAACATTGAACTATTTTTCCTATTTAAATTTATGATTATATAGATCCTTTTGGCTGCAGGCCAAAAGGATCATCTACCATTACATAGCTAATTACAAAAATCATTATAACAAATTACATAACTGATTGCAGAATAAGCTTCCGGCCTTCAAAATTAAATCACTTTTAACAAACTAGGCCGCGGCTATCTCCAGCTGTTCGTCTCTCTTAAGTCCGATCTCAACTACTCTCGATTTACCTGCTGTCATAGCTGGGGCTCATCTTCCTTCAGATGTATCCTCATTGATCGTATAAAAAAAATGAGGCAACCCAAGTGATCTGGATTCGCTGCCAAGATTCACGGTGCTGGTGCTGGTGTGGGATTTGTTCTGCACTAAAAATTAGAGATCAAGATAAGTCCTCATCTATTAAATAGCATAGGAGGTAAAGATAAGTTACGAAAGTAATTATAAGTAATAAATCATGTAATAGATACTTAATAAATTCTAAGATGAGTTAAAAATGTAAAATATGAATTTTATGCAAAAATGTGTCATCGCTCTCGCACTAGTGCAGGATGAGGGCGCATAAGATAAGTAAAATAGGGTAAATGATTATCATTTGGGAAGGGAAGAATGGTCCAAAAGAATGAAATTTAGGGGACTAACATCCTCCCATCCCTAAACTATTGTGTGTCCTCACAAAACTTTTTTTACCTCTGCAAAAAAACCAAAATTTTTGAATACTCCAACTCAGTCCTGTTCGGGCATGTTGTCCTCAGGCTGCACTGTTTCGGCCTTCTTCCTCTTAATATGCCTTAACTTCTTTGAAACATTTTTTAACCACCTAAAACAACATCCAGCCTAATATTTCCAAACTTTAACCACACTTTTCTTTTTTTTGATCTCTGCCATCAATTCTCCTCTGCTTCATTCCTTCTCCTCTTATGCTTTGGTCACAAGCTACTCCAAGTTTTGTACTTGGAGTTCTAATTCTGCTATGCGAGCAACAGGAGTCACCAACTCTTTTCCTTCCTCTGTCTCAGCAGGGTCTATCACTAGCTCTTAAACTTCTATATCTACCATGGTTGCATCAAGGAACTCTTCTTCCTGTAGTCCTTCTTTTTCCGGTTCCTCTTTCTCAGGTTCTTCTTCTGGTTCATCTTCATCCGGTTCCTCATCTAATTTTTCTTCCTCTTCTTCCGATTCTTCTTCCTCTTCCAGGTATTCTTCCTTAAGTTCTTCTTCCTCAGGTACATCTTCCTCAGGTGCTTCTGCGTCCTCCTTTTCTTTAGATGCTCCTTCAATTTCTGGTTCTTCTTCTCGAACTGCGGCTTCTTCTTGTACTGGTGCAGGATGGGGGTCGTGTTTCTTTTTCTACATCCGAAACTTTCCTCTTATTTTGGGGCTTTCTAATAAGATTTTCCAGTGGAACATCATCCCCAATTTGTGCAATATTCGCCACATCTGCAAGAACCGACAGCCTGTCATGCTCAGAGGCCTGTGCCTATGTAGAAGGTGTTTCTCCATCAAGTGCACTAGTTGTTTCCTTAGTGGAAGATGAAGCCTCACCTTCTGTTGATTTCTCTGTCTGCCTCCTTTTCACACTACTACGAGAAGGACTTCCATTTTTTCTTCTCTTCAGGCCCTTGCTTGTACTAGGGGCTTGTGTCTTCTCTTCCTCTGCCGAGTTCCCGTGTAGCTTTTTTAACAGCTCTTCCCATGTCATACCTTTTCTTTCTAGCTGTTTTAAGACCAGGACTTTTATCAGGTCGTGGTGGAATAATCGTGCATCAGCCTGGTCCTCCCTTCCATCCTGTACACCTCTAGCCATTTTCTCCAAACTTTTGAGCAAAAAATAGGGGAATTTCATCCTCTAATGAATGTGTTGGCCTCCTTCAAAATGCTATAGCAGTCTGAAATGATACACCAGGGTACAGGTGTATCTCCCTTTGCAGGTCACAAATTTATGCAAAAAAAACAGGAGATCCTGCCATTGACCTAGCAGGGCATTAAGTGGAACTCCGCAATTCCAATTGACCTCCATCTTCTTATCTGTGACAAAACGCTACCATCGTTTACCATCCAGCTTCTGGTTCTTGAACCATTCCACTCCCATATTCTCCAGACCTGTTGCTGCTACTACAGATTTCTTTGTGACTTTGAACTTGAGCGGCCCAATCCTCACTTGGTTGTTTTTAAAGCTTCTTGCAAATTGTAAGGCGACATCCCTATCATACCCATTGAACTTCTGTAGGAACTGTAGAAATCCCGACTCCCGCAACAATGGAAGATAGCTGCGAAATTCAGCAATTTGCTCAATCTTTCTTAGAGACAGGGGTTAATTTCAGACGGGTGGCATCGCTGCTATCGGCTATGAACGATGAGTTTTGAGGCTTGCATGGAACACCGGGGGATCAAATTTCATAAATAAGGATTTAACCGTTTGCCCATTTTGTCTTCGGTTTACCTGCCGTAGGTACTAATCATTTTTGGTTAGGCTCAATTGGTACGTGCGATGGTGGTTTAACGGTTATTTACAGTAATGAAGAGATGTTTGGAATGAAGGTAGGAGCAGGGGAGTTATGAGTGAAGGAAATTTCACATTATTTCTGAATGGGGTGGATTATATGCAAATAAATATTACACGATTTCACATTCCTTCAAAATTACAAAAAACTTATCATTCATTTAAAAAGATCATGATTCCTACTTAAAAAAACTTTGTACTTTCAACTAATTTCCTCCTAAGTAATATAATAGCGTAACCGCTTATCAATGATATGAAGAACATCATATAACTTTTCATCATGAATACTTTCTTATGTCATATGATAATTTGTACTGCTACTGATAAGGTGTATGCTTGTATTGATCTTTGCACCACGTAAATCACATCATTCTGCTGATACTTTTCTGCTCATATCATATAGGACAATATGCTTGCACTAGTGCAAGCATATTGTTAAAACAGAGAATTAAAATATAGGCTGGATTTCACATGATTTCTTTAACTTATTCTGAATTTTTCTTCGCCCTTTGATGCTTTAGAGCACAACCTTCTGCTCTTTATATGTAAGATCCTGCAATGAAATTCATGAGGGAATAAAGGAGCGGGAAAAGGAAATTTAAGAATGGGAAGGGATTATGTCACAGGGATTACAGGAAAGTACGAAAAGAGGAAAATAGAAGTGGGATAGGGGAAAACATTTCAGGGTTAAAGTGGTATTTCTTCGAAGTGGAAAGGGTGAATTTAGAATAATATGGGATGGTTAATTATACTAGGATTCCGAGAAGAAAGCTGAGGGAAAATTATGAAATGGGATATGAAGAAAGGCAGAAAAATTTTCTAGAAGGTCTACCTGCACTGGTGCAAGAAAAAACAACTGCAACGAGAATTAAGCATTGCTTGGAAAAAAATATCCATGCTAATTAACCCAATTGTATAAAGTTTGGTTCTGCTGAACCTGCTTTTACTTCGGTGGTTACTAGCATATCTAAAGATCAAGCAACATTCTCTTTTTATTAGAAATTTTTTATCTTCCCGCCAGCAAGCTGGTTCTCAGGTTGATCCTTCTGCAATCATGTCAGCAAACGAATTTTCATAATTACAAGAAATTATTTTTTCTTACTTTTTATTTTATTTTATTTTATTTTTGTTAATTTTTTTTTAAAGAAAATGGATTCAAATTTTCAAGAGGTTGGTATTACCATTTACCCCTACCATTCCAAATTACTACTGAACTTGCTGTGTAAAATATTTCTTGGCAAGTGGTTGAAAATATTTCTTTAATCTATGTCCATTTACCAATAATACTGTATCCTGTCCATCAATAGTTTTGACTTCTACAACTCAATTCTAAAATACTCGGATTACTTCATATGGTCCCATCCAACGTGTATGGAATTTCCCTTTAAAAATTTTAAATCTAGAATCATAAAGGAGTACCCAATCACCTGGTTGGAACTGCTTTTTCTGAATGGACTTGTCATGCCACCTTTCCATTGTTGCTGGATTAATATGTTTTTTTGAAAAACATCTCTACGAAATTCATCTAACTCATTTAACTAAAGAAGACACTATTGTTGTTCCTCAGAGAGATCGAGTCCTAGCTGAACTGCAGTTCTGAAAGTTTTGATCTGGAACTCCATCGGTAACAGAACCTGTTTTCCGTATACCAGCTCATATGGTGTGTGCCCCGTGCTATTTCTCCAAGTGGTTCTAGATGCCCAAAAAGCTTCTGGTAATCTTTCAGCCCAATATTTTCGATGCATATTCACCGTCTTTGTGAGAATGGACTCAATCACCTTGTTTGTAGAATCCACTTGGCCATTTTCTTGCGGGTGATACGGTGTAGACTTCTGGTGCCAGATCTTGTATTGCTCCATCACTCCCTATACCAAATTAGAAATAAACTACGGACCATTGTCAGAAACATTTTCTCTAGGCACACCAAATCTAGTAAGGATTTCAAAAAAGAGAAAATCAACAACAACTTTTTCCATAGCAAAAGAAATAGCTTTAGCTTCCACCCATTTTCTAACAAAATCTTTACAAACCAAAATATGCTTTTTACCTAATGATGTTGGATTTATTGGCCCTACAAAATCAATAGCCCATTTTTCAAATGGATTAATCATAACTTGAGGGTATAAATGCATTTCATTGTTTTTCTTAGGTTGGCCCATTCATTGACAACTATCACATCGCCTGACATACTGCTTGGCATCCTTAAACAAGGAAGGCCAAAAGTAGCCAGAACGTAATATTTTATATACAGTTCGCTTGTCAGCGAAGTGGCCTCCACAAGGTTCATCATGAGAAGATTTCAATATGTCAAACACTTCCTCCTCTCTTACACATCTGCGGATATCAAATCTAGAACATTGTAAAAGAGGTCTCTTTGAATCCAGGAGTATGCAACACTTTTCTGAATAATGTTCTGCTTTTCATGGGCGGGCAAGTGAGGTGGTGTTTTTTTGTTAACCAAATAATTGGCGATGTCAGCAAACCATGGAGAATCTGTAGAAACAACAAAAATATGTTCATCTGGAAAATCATCATTAACAGGAGTTACGTCACCAGGATTTTCTAGTCTAGAAAGAAAATATGGTACAACATTTGATTTTCCTGGTCTATCAACAATAGTAATATTGAATTCCTGCAACAATAGAAACTACCTAGTCACTTTACCTCTAGTCAATGGTTTGTTCATCAATTATTTAATTGCAGAATGATCAGTATGAAATTTTTACTTCATATTCTGTGATATAGTGTATGAATTTATTAATTGCAAAGATTATAGCTAAAAACTCTTTCTCTGTAAATGTATAGTTTAATTCAGTGGAAGAAAATTTCTTACTAATATAATAAATAACATAGGATTTCTTGTCTTCCTCTTGTCCCGAAGCTGCACCAACATCCAGGTCTAAAGCATCAGAAGAAATGTGAAAGGGCAGGGACCAGTTTAGACCTCTCAAAACTGGCACCTATACCAAATTTTCCTTCAATGTTTCAAAAGACTGTTGGCAAGTCGTGGACCAAGAAAAATCACTATCCTTAGCTAGAAGTCGGAAAAGAGGAGCAACTATCTTAGAAAAATTTTCAATGAATCTTCTATAGTAACCAGCATGTCCTAAAAAACCTCTTACTTCCCTTTGAGTTTTGGGTGTAGGAAGATGCAGAATGATTTCGATCTTTGCCAGATCAACCTGGATACCTTTGTCAGAAATCAGATGGCCAAGTACCACTCCTGATTTGCACATTAATATACATTTATTTTCAGTCAAAGCAAGGTGGGCTTCTTGGCAACGAAGAAGTACTTTCTCCAAATTTTCGAGAGCTTCCTGAAAAGAATTACCAAACACAGAAAAGTCATCCATATAAATTTCTACAAATTCAAGAAAAACAAAAATAGCCAAGACTGCCCCTTGAAAGGTAGCTGGAGCATTACATAATCCAAAGGGAAGAACTTTATAAGCAAAGGTACCCCATGGGCATGTAAAAGTAGTTTTATCCTGATCTTTGGGTGCAATCTATATCTGGTTATGGCCACTAAAACCATCCAAAAAGGAGAAATATTTATTTCCTGCAAGGGTATCAAGCACCTGGTAAATGAAAGGGAGAGGGAAGTAATCTTTGAGAGTGGCTTTGTTTAATTCATGATAATCAATACAAATGCGCCACCTTCCATCTTTCTTAGGCACTAGCACTAATGGAGAGACCCACTGACTATCAGAAATAAGATATCTAAAACCAACATCTAAAAGTTTATGTATTTCTTCTTTCACTACATCTCTTAGAGCTGGATTCATTCGTCTTTGGGGTTGTCGGACAGGTCGAGTTCCTTCCTAAATATAGATATGATGTGTACAAGTTTCAGGAGGGATACTCTTCATGTCTTCATAGCCCCAAGCAAATGTACTAAGATGATTTTGCAACAAATTCACAAGCTGCTCTTTCTGAGATGTGTCTAAATCTGAACTGATATGCAAAGAATTACCAGGAATAATCTTAACAAGAGTAGTATCAGGCTCTAGAGTATTCAAAGGAGTGGTCAAAGACAATGGTATAGAAGAATGAGAATCATGGTTTTCTTGGAAATGTAGCCTAAAAATCTGGCTTAAAGGCTCAAGGTTAGGCATGGTGTCTAGATTGTTCAGGAAATCTTGAATCTCATCTTCTTGTGAAGACCCAATATAATGATGAATAAGAGAAATAAAATGAGTCTGCTCATCACTGCTTTGGTCCAACCATAAAGTGTCTCGAAGGTCCTGAATGGATCTGGCAGGGGGTATAAGGTAACTTTCTTCGTAGAATCTCCATGTGAAATATACATATCTCCAGAATGACATCCAATATATGCATCGGCTGTAGCAAGCCATGGTCGATCCAAGATCAAGGGATGTCTGCCTACTGGGTTCTTTGGCTGAAGCACAATGAAATCAACAGGATATTCCCAAGAATCTAATGAGATGATCACATCGTCCAATAATCCTTTAGGCGTAATTTTGGATCTATCTGCTAATTCAAGCACAGTGGGAGTAGAGCGAAGATGAGATAACCGAAGTTGATCCATGGTTTTCTTATTCATTACATTAATGGCTGCCCCTAGGTCTATAAGAACATTAGAGACAAGGACATTACTAATCTGAATTGTGACAACAAGGTTTCCGGGATCAATATATTTTTCCATAGACACACATCCTGTCATTAATTCTGTTGCCCTATTAACAAATTGAATAGTATGGGGTTCCAATCTCTTCCTCTCGGGTTTCTTGAGACAAAGTTCCCTAGTAATATTGGTACAAATGGGGACCTCTTTAATGGCTTGGAGCAAAGGTATCTTAATGAAAATATTCCATAGTTCTAATGCCAAATTAGTCTTAGAAACAAGCTCTCTTCTTTACGTTACTAGCCTCTCTGGAAAGAGAGGTTGGTTGGAAGAAGATGGCAAGGACTCGGAGGGTAAGGGCTGCTTAGTGACAATTTTCAGAGAATGTTTAAGAGTTTTCTCTTCCCCTTTCTCTTCAACAATCACCATAGGTTGTTTCTAATTTTCTGCTATTACAGTCCTTCCCGATCTTAATTGAATATCATGAACTCCAACTGGAATAGACTGGTATTCTAATGGAAACGACGGGTTTGTTACATGGATCATCTGCACTGATTTATTATTATTATTAGGATTGGGCATAGGTTGAGCAGGCAGCTGAGGAGGTCGGAAAGGTGGAGGTAAAGGTAATGGGGTGGTCTGAATCGGAAGTTGAGGCAATGGATAAGGTACATGTGTAGATGGATATGGTTGCATAGGTGGCTGGTAGGGATATGGAGAATGAGATGGTCCTTCCAACCCTATTGCCATGGTTAGGAAGGTTGCCCATGCTGATACCGATTTCCATACTACCACTGCTGATGAGAGTTAGAATATGAATATGCATGTGTATTATAACCAAAATAGTGTGGAGGAAATTTTGGATCCATACCTACACCTACGTGAGGCCAATTCTTCTTGCTCCCATAACATACAATTGTTTAGCTTCAGGCTTCCCCCTGTAAATACTGCTTTAAGTCCAATTATAGAGGGACATTTTTGTGTGATATGGTCTTCTGAAAAAATAGCACACTTATTAGTTTCTTTCAAGTTAAGAGGGAATTCTTTAAGGGGATGCTTGTCTCTGCATTTAGGATAGAAAATACATAATGACTCTTGTTCCTTCATAATTTTTTGTTGAAATTTTAAAGAGTCTAACTGTTTAGTAACAGTGTTCATTATATAAATTTTCATGTTTTCCATTTTATTTTTCAGTCCAATAATCATAGCATCAGTAAATTCAGCTTTTCTATTTTTATTTCGAGTTACTCTACCATATCTACACTGATTCCTTGAAAATTTCTGGCATAATTCAAAATTTTGATCAAATGTTTGCTGAGAAATATCACCTTGTCCTAACAGATTCAAATTTTTTCTAGCATTATCAATAAGTCCTCTTAAGAACAAGGTTCTAATAGTGTTGGGATCAAGCCTAAGTTTTGACCTTTGTAAAATATATAGAAATATTTCCAAATAATCATCAAGCATTTCATCATCATCTTGTATGATTGTAAAAATTTCATCCTGCATGTCCCGAGTTTTACAATATTCTTGATATTTAGACAAAAATACCCTCCTCATCTGGTCCTAGGAAGTTATGGTGTTTCCTCCAAACCCCATAAACCAGTGTAAATCTGAGTCCTTGAGGGTAATAGGAACTAATATTAAGTTATGAGCCTCAGTTTCATAATCATAACTTCTACACAAAATATCGAACTCAAATAGAAAAGAGTCAGGGTCTTCATGAACTTTACCATGGAAATGAGGGAGAGTTGGCGGTGGAATATTCTTCATGTGTGACATAATATCAGGATCCACAATTGGAAACATAAAATTAGGTTTTCCTTCACTTACTTGGTTGTCACCAGTCCCTTCCAAATGATCTCCTTGGTCTGCCATTGTTTCCTTCTTGCTTGTACCGCTTTCCATAGGCTGATCCACACCTGAGCTGTTAGTACCAAAATCCAAGTGGATTGTTCCTACGTGATGGGTTTGGATTGAATTGGGCTTCCTACTTGCAGAAGGAGACCCAATGTGAGAAAAATGATTTTGGCCCTTAGTGGGCTTCGAACCCTTACCTTTCCTAGGTATTCATCTCAAAAAAGAATGAAAAATATCAAAAAAATTTCTAGTAAAAATGTTGTCAGAAATCAATCAACACCAGTGAAAAATCCTTCAACAATACTTGCAAAAAATAAAGGACACTTACCTCTATTATACAATCATAAAATTATTACCAAATCAAATCACCTCCCCAGAAATGGCGCCAAAATTTTGGGTGCAGGAATTACACTTTAGTAAAAATCCTCAACACTTAATTGTCAACCCGGGGGATTCGTAAACTTAGAGGCAAAGCATAGGAAATGCCGAGATGGTATGAATATTTCTAATATCAACTCCTACTTTTGAAAAGAAGAATTGCAAAATCAAACTTTAGAGAAGAAAGAGGAAACTCAAACCATCAAAACAGTCTGAGGCTAGAACAAGAAGAAATGTACTTGCAAAAGAGATTCGGAAATAAAGAGGAGCAATCACTCTAGCTAAATATTGATTAGCTACTGAGAATGTGTTTCCTTCAGAAAAGACACCTTAGAAGTTTTCAACAAATGGGCCTCTTCAATCCTACATATGTAAAGATATCCTTCTTGCGAAAATCGATCTTGCACTAGTGCAGTCTTGCACTAGTGTAGGAACAACGATTTATGCAGAAAGTGTAAAGTAATGTCTTTACTAAAAAATGCTTTTCTTCGTGCAAGGGCTTTGAACTTTCTCAAGTCCACAACGCTCAGATCCAATACCAAGAAACTGGTTCTTGTACTCGATCGGGGATTCTTGCACTTTAAATTTTGATCCTTGAAATCAATGATTCATTACTGCAGTGTGATAAAACCAAATCATATATCAGTAAAGATAAATATCTGTAGAAAATAAGAAAACAATATTTTTTAATTAAGATATGGCTGAAAACAAGAAAGCTATTACAAGTAAGCTAGAAAGGCTTGCTGCATCATATTATCTAGCACTGGTGCGAGAAGAGTTCTCCTGATTGCACAAGGGAGGAACCAAACCAATGTGTAGAAAATAAATAGCATGCCAACATGCACTGGTGTAGGAATGAACCAAGAAAAGGAAATAAACCAAATCATGCAGAAAATGAATAGCGCACCAACGTGCACTGGTGCAGGAACGAACCATGCAAAACCAAATCGTGCAGAAAGTGAATAGCACACCAATGTGCACTGGGGTAGGTAACTCCTCTTGCTCGAACCAGGAAAGGGAAAGAAATCAACTGTGCAAAAAAGTAACTTAACTACTTCACGTAGCAGATCTTCTTCCACTCAAACATAAATTCAAATACTACAAATTAAATCACACTTGACAGTTTAAAACATAAATTACAAGAACAACAAGGAGGGAGAACGTGCTGGATTGGCTGGGCCCTTAGCCAACCAACGTGTTTCCCTTTCAAATGAAAACGCTACTCAGAATTAACTCATCAACTATTTAAGCCAAATGATAAAATGTACAGAACATGAGGCATAGCTCTTCTTATTAGATCCTTAAAGAAATTACATGTGCGATTACATATCCACCCCAGATTTGGGCGATAACAAAAGACAGTCTTGTTACTGCCTCCTGGTTCTATTCTCTGATCTATTCGAATCTTAAAACATTGAACTGTTTGTCCTATTTACATTTATGCTTATATAAATCCTTTTGGTTGCAGGCCAAAAGGATCGTTTACCATTACATAGCCAATTAGAGAAATCATTATAGCAAATTACATAACCGATTGCAAAATAAGCTTTCAGCCTTCAAAATTAAATCGATTTTAACAAAATAGACCGCGGCTATCTCCAGCTGTTCGTCTCTCTTAAGTCCGATCTCAGTTACTCTCTATTTACCTGTTGTCATAGCTGGGAATCGGCTGCGTTTGGATGTATCCTCATTGATCGTATACAAAATAGGCAGCAACCCAAGTGATCTAGGTTCGCTTCCAAGATTCATGGCGTTGGTGCTGGTGCGGGATCTGTTCAGCACTAAAAATTAGCATTCAAGATAAGTGATCATCTATTAAATAGAATAGGATGTAACAATAAGTTACGAAAGTAATTCTAAGTAACAATTCACGTAATATATAGTTAATAAATGCTAAGATGAGTTAAAAATGTAAAATATGAAGTTTACGCAAAAATGTGTCATCGCTCTCGCACTAGTGCAGGATGAGGGCACATAATATAGGTAAAACAGGGTAAATGATTACGATTTGGGAAGGGAAGAATGGTAAAAAAGAATGCAATTTAGGGGACTAACAATCCCCTCAACTCAGTCACATTCCAAGGCACTGGTCAATATTGGATGGATCTAATATTATCCTCATGCACTCTCATGCTATCCTCCTCAATAATGTGCCCCAAGTAGAGCATCTCTATCAAACCAAACTCACACTTTGATAAATTCACATGAAACAATTGTTCCTCCAAAATACGAAGCACCTCCTTTAAGTGTTGTAGGTTCTTCTCCCATGTCCTTCTGTAGATCAATATGTCGTTAAAGAACACCAACACGAACCTCCACAACTGTCAATGAAACACGTGGTTCATGTATGAATGGAAAGTGGTGGGTGTGCTGGTCAGTCCAAAGGGCATAATAAAAAACTAAAAATGGTTGTAGTAACATCTGAAAGTTGTCTTGGGGATATCTTGGTCCCTCACTCTGATCTGATGGTACCCCCAACGTAGGTATATCTTAGAGAAGTACTTGTCTCCTCTAAGCTCTTCCCTAAGATCATCAGTGTAGGGAATGGGGTAGTGGTTCTTCAGAGTCTTCTTATTGAGAGATATGTAATCAATGCACATGCGTAGTGTACCATACTTCTTCTTCACAAGAAAAACTAATGAATCAAAGGGGCTAGAGTTGGGCCTAATGTTCCCCAATTCCAACAATTCCTAAATAACATGCTCAATCTCATCCCGATAGGCCTTGAGATGTCTATATGGGTTTTTGATGACTAATTTCACCCATGAATATAGATCAATAGTGTGCTTGAAACCCCTATTAGGTGGCTTTCCTAGTGCAATGTATCCAAACACAGTCAAGTATCTTTGGCCTGAACATTTGGATGTGGTGGTTGGGGTTGGCCCCCAACCTCCAAAAATACTTAGCTCCCCTTCCCACTCAATGTACACATGACTCAAATAGGCATCCATCCTATGTGTTGAAAATATCAGTGGTGGGTATGAGTGCATGCCCCTCAAGACAAATATTTTCTGATCTGGTCCCATAAAATCCATCTCCAACTTTCACCAATCTATGGTCTCTCACCCAAGAGAGTAAAGGCACTATACACCTATCACCACATTATTGTTTGGTACATCCACCATGAATAAGTGGAGGGCCACTGAGTAATTCCCCATGGTCACTATCAAAGGGGGGACATATCAAGTGCACTGCATAGTTATATCCTCTGGAAAAAGGATAGAAAAACCCTCAAAATCCTCCATAGTTATACCCATCCTTTGCACCATATGTGCGTCAATGAAGTTATGGGTGTCCCCACTATCTAAAAAAACTGAGACATATTGCCCTTGCACTATCCCTCGGATCCCCAGGGTCAAGTATCTAGGGAACCCACACAATGAAGGAAGTACTCCCCCAACAGGTGCGAAAGGTACCCCCACAGGTGGGGGTGGTAGGGGTTGTACCCCTGTTACATGGGGCTCCTTGTCACCCCCATCTACCTCCTACTCTACGTCATCCTCATGGAAAATGTCAGAGAGGACCTCGATGTAATGAGACTTTCCCATGGTGCATATGTGGCATGGGGCCTAAGGCTCCTAGTAGGTTAAGCATAAATTCCTCCTTCAGAGGTCCATCCTAGTCTACTCATCCAACTATCCACACCTTGGGTTAGCTCTCTCTAATGGGGGCATAGTTTCATCTCCCTTTTGTGGGAAGGGGGATTATGGTCGAACATGTTCTTGAGTCTTTGGGATTGCATCCTGCAAATCCCTGATGCAAGTCACTACCTCCTACAAAGTGGTGTTCTTGTGATATCTCACCAGCTCACACAATGGCTGAAGAAAAACCTATAAAAAAATGTACACCCTTATGGCATCCGATAGGTT
Source organism: Pinus albicaulis (assembly GCA_034641835.2). NCBI lineage: Eukaryota > Viridiplantae > Streptophyta > Pinopsida > Pinales > Pinaceae > Pinus > Pinus albicaulis. The sequence goes on along the minus strand of CM076572.1, from coordinate 290,300,228 downwards.
TGGCACCATTATTAAACCCTACAAAAATATGATGTGTAGTGTTCATGACTTCCAATATATTTTATCTAGGATAGCTCTCTAAAATGTGCCTTCGGGTCCTTATTATCAAAGTGCTCCACAACCCTCCGTGTGAAGTCCTCATAAGAAGTCATACTAGCATGACGTAGCATGGTAAAACCATGGAATGACCAATCATGTGCCTTCACATCCAAGTGAAATGTAGCCATTTTGATGTCTTCCACCTATGTCATCCAACTAAGCTGGAAATAAGTGTCCTAATTCTCCACCCAATCCCTAGCTATGCACTTTGAATACCCATCGAATGTGGGGGGGTAAATTCTCATTCTACCCGAGTTGGAAAAAGTCTCGAAAAGATGGTGCCGCCATGAAATCCTCCCCCATGGAATGCAAATCTTGGAAGTACTCTCCCATGGGAATCTGATAATCTTGTCACTCCTGCTCACCTAGTTATGAGGGGAAAAACGTGGTCAAAGTGGCTCTGGTTGGCCTAATTAAATCTTGTTGGTGAGTCATAGGGGAATGGTGGTTGTACTAGTGGGAAGCCCCTAAAGTTTCCCAGAATAGAAATTCTATGTTGGTGCCCCTATCCCAGTTCTGTTTGTTGAACTCCTCCAACATCTCTTTCTGCCCCTTAGCCAAGCCATTTAGGTTCTTTAAGAGGCTATCAAAATATGCCTCATGTTTTCTCTTCAGCTCCCCCATATCCACCTCCACCACTGCCTGCTCTGGGGTTTCCATGTTAGGGTTATTTCCAATTCCCTTTCCCTACTTCGATAATTCTACCTATGGTAGGTAACGTTCTTCTTGTACTCCAAGGTTATAGAAAAAATCCCATGGGTGAGGAAATCTCAAAGCTATGATACCACTGTAATATTCCTATTGGAAATTTGATAGTGATAAAAAAAACATATAGATGTACATGCAAAACAAATCACACATAAAATTAAATTTCCATAATTACACTTGAAACTACGCCAAGATGATCCATTTTATTATAAATTAGTAGGATTACACATGAGTATGAAATGAGTGCACCTAGGCTTTCAGAAGACAATATAAACAAGTCCCAGGTGGAGAAGATGGATGTTTGAAAGTTAGAAATCCAATCCCTTTTGAGTTCTATGTTGGCCCTAGAAAATATGCATTGTTGGATAATGTAGAACTATTGTTTGAGCCACTTCTAGTGCTCACAAAATTCTGGGAAATTAACCCCAGTCTCCTCTCAAATAACCAACCAAAACCTAGAAAGGGTTTGGATTATTTCTGACCCCCCAAATTTACCCCCAATTTCCACGCACTCCTCTAATGACTAGGAAATTTGTTGCAATTGAAGAAACCACTATTCAAACCTCCAAAAATGATGAAAAACACAACTAAAATTCCACTTTGGATACCTCCACTGAATATATTTCCATTCAGCTCCAAATTACCTTCCTTTATCTCCCAAATGTGGCTCAAGAATAACCTCTTCTCAAGCCCCCACACATTCCCAAAATGGTGTTGAAGCTACAACAAAAATCCCACGGGAATGTGTATAATCAACACCCCAAGTCCTCAACAATTTATGGTCCAATTCTTCCCATGAAAGCCCAAAAAAAACACTACCCCAAAAATTCCTCTCCCTGGAACTGTGGGTTCTCTTTCCTTGCCTAGTCTACTGAGAAAACACCATGATTTGGCCTGGAAAACCATCAAAATAGCTTTTTAATCTGAAATGGAACTCCTCCTAAGTATGGAAATCAAAGCACACTGAAGGTAGGGTGATATTTCCACTTGGAAACCTCGTATGATAAACAACACTTTGTTGACCGAGCTAAACATCTTGAGAAAACAATGGTTTGATTTTCAAATGAGAAAAAGTCCCCTAATGAGTGCCTCTTCTCATATTTGTAATTTTCTTCCCTTCATTCCCTTGTGGGATCCACCACATCAAACTCCCTTATTTCCTCTTCTCTCTCCAAATATAACTCTCCAAGGAGTGCGTATTACCTCTTGGAGTGGCACCCACAATCAATTACTACCATGATTTTCAATTTTATCTACAGCGGGGTCCCTTCTTGATAAAAAATTAAATCTCTTTGGATTTTACCCACTTTTTCTAAGTTTTGAGTCCAAAATTTACTAACCTTAGGAAAATTTTAAAAATTGGTGTAGCTTTCTGGTAATTTTAATTAGAGGGGATATCACAGATTGGTAAATCATAAACTACCACTCTTACCCTATATATTTACCGCCTTTCCTAGTATCAGGGTCAGTTTTTGGACATTGCTAGTTCTCTCATGTTGTTTATTTAAGCCTAAGGAATCATCATATTCTTGCATTAGGGTTGATGTTGAGGTGTCCTTTGTGGCAAGGAAGGAAAATTCAATTTGGGGAGACATACAAAGTCAAATTTGTATTTATGGTTTTAACTCTCTCCTTTATTTATTAATACAAAAAGAATCATGTTTTCCTATACTTGTATCATGATATATGCTCACGTATTTTAGTGTCATTTGACTCATTGATTAGAGATATTAGATTGTGCTATGTGAATGTAGTGATTCCTTTTCTTGTTTTAGTCAGTGCTGTAGGTTATAATTATAGGACTTGGAGATAGAGTTGGAGCTTAAAAGAAAGGAGGAGAGAAAGGCTTACCATAGATTCCTCGTAGGTCTCTTTCCTATACTCTAATTTCTCTAAGGAAAAAAATTATATTTTTCCCCTTGTTGTTTCTACATTAGGACACTAGATCTAGGGAGTTCATTTTTTTCTGCATAAGAGAAATTTCCTCATAAAAACTTGGTGAATCCACTAGGGACATGATTTCCCTTTAGTGGTTTCCGTGACCTAGTCATCTTAGAATATTCAAAGCAACCTTGATTGACTTATTCAGACTGTGATTGATCTTAAGAAAACATATTTTTGATCTTGGTAGGGTTTCTTGTGTTTTATTTTGACCAAATTATCCCCAACGCACTCTTTTTTCCAAGACAGAGCACTGTAATGTGGTTCTCCTCCGTGGAAGAATGATGAATCACATTGGTGTCTTTTTTGCATCTGCGCTTATTCTATAGATTGAAAAAAGTTGCATTTCTTTCCTTTCTCTTTGTTCTGCTTTGGTTCATAATGTTTTCTTAAGTTTTCTAAGTTTATCTCTATCTCTAAAAATCCATCATAGTGTTTTCATTTGGTTTTATTAGCCTTTGGTAATAATTTCTTTGGCCTTTTTTTTTCTTATCAATTAGGTATTTTTTAAATACTTAGCTTTATTATTGATTGGTTTGAATAATTTTATATTAAGGTTATATTATATGTGAATTTTCTTATCAGTAATCTAGTTGCATCTTATTTTTCATTGCATTTGAGAATTACAAGGGAATAAATGAAAAAATTTCATCATTTTTCACACTTGGCATTACATTTAGGGTTTTGAATGAAATTGGAAAATTGGAGCAATTGCATTTAAAAGAAATGATTAGGAAGTGTTTTTTTCTGAATCATTTTTTTTTCTGCATTACTGTTTTAATCTATTCCTTCTCATAGTTAGGACTTCATCTAAAAGTAAAGAGTTCTTATTATCACACTATTTGCATCATAGGGAATTCAGGTGAATTCGTAACCCTGAGGCTTGAAACTAAAACATAATTGAAGATCAACTATAAAATTTACTCAATCAATCTAAGGACCATTTGGAACATTAACTAAAATAGATATATTTCAAGGCTAGATATATGTTCCAGTGTCTTTAAACATAGGAGTTGTCCTTCTTTGTCTACATTACATTTTGGAGGTATTTGGTATTCCACATATGCAAGTGTATAGGATCATTATTCATGTACCTTTGGGTATATTGGATGGTGCTCTACACATGATAATTATATCATAATGCTTAATATCATACCAGATGGATTATACATCACTACTACAGACTGCACTTACACGTACCTTCAGGTATATTTTGGAAGTCCCTACTAGGTTTCTATCTCCACATAGGTAACTAAGTCAGATTCCTTGTATTCTATGATACATCAAATATAACATTCGAGAGATTTCCTGCACATACTAGAAGTGATATTCCATAGTTCATAGTTGCCTTGTAAACTCTTTTGCCTAGTTACCCCTGTTTTTATTTTTTTGTTTTTAATTTCTAAAATTTATTAATCCATCCTGGAAGATCAACCCCAACAACCTTGTCATTCACGTAGCATGAAAATATTTCCTCCTTTACCTCCTAAGGAAACACCTAGACATCACAAGAAAAAAAAGATGCAAAATACCGAAACTAGTACTTCAGAAGCATCCCCTTCTGGCACTACATATGAATTTAATCAACTAGAATCCTCCTTTCCTATAAGTACTGAACTAGAAATTACATCTTTACCTAGTGAGTCTGAAAAAATCGAAACTAAAAACATTGAAACTAATTTACTTAAGTTTATTGAACATGAATTTCCAAATTCAGACACATTACAACTCAAGGTTACACAACCTGAGGTTATACACCTTGAGTATTTTTAGTTAACTCAACCTATTGTTTCAGGGCCTTCTCTTTCTCTTCCTCTACCTTTGACCCAACCACAACCTATATATCTCAGTCGTAACAAAGACCCACTTCCACTTGGTCTTTATAGTATTAAGGAGATTACTAAATAAGGGTCTCTATCTTCTTGTCTCGTCCATTTAAGACGGACAAACCTATATCAAGATCATCCTTTCCCTACTCGTCGTACTCTGATACAAGATCCTTCACCTCAAACTCATCATTTCAATTCACCTCTCAATTTCTCTTGGAAAATATCTTCGAGAAGTTTGACCATGACTGAGTGAACATAAGTTTTTCAACCTGTGTCTACTATCATGAGTGAGTCAACCGAAGTTGTAGCCACCACTATGTTTTCAATTTCACTAGAAACCATTTGTATGTCGGTCCATTTGTGCCACCTAGTTATGAGTCTTTATTTGAAACCTTTACTAGCGCAATGATGAGTTCATGGATTTATCCTTCTTCATACTCATTTGGAATGTCATCTAGAACCTCTATAATGAGCACCTCATAGCCTGTTGCACCTATTGCACCCCAACCACCTTTGGAGCAACAATATTGTCCATATTTTAGTGGAATGGGACATTTACAAAAACCTACCCCATCCTATATTGGATACCGTCCTCCTGGGGGGAAAACCACCTTCGTATACTCCTTATCCCCCATCGGTGGGGAATATGTTGTTGGAATGTCCCCATTTCCTAGTCAAACATAGCAATTTGGCACTCCAACCTATTTAGGTCCCCACCCCCGCCCCCCCCTCACCCCCTTTTGGTCCTTCCTTTCCCATTAGGGGAATTTTGAGGTCTAAAATGGGCCTCCTAAGAAAAAATTACAAAAAAATACTTTATAAGAACCAATAGGATTCAAGATGATGATGTCAACCACGGGGGATGGTTCACAATTATTTAAGTAAAAGGGTAAAAAGATAAAGAAATAATAAAATAATAAAGCTACCTTTTCAACTCATAGTTTAAACTTATCTCCCAAATATTTTACTCAAAGCTCAAGCGGGAGTACTTGTTGGATGAAAAATTTAATTCCTCATCGAAGGAGTACCCATGTTGCATACTTTCGATGGACCCTGCTACATGAAAATGAGAAATACATAAAAAAAAACGTGATTACAATCACAATTTTCATGTATTTCTCCTTTTTCCTGTAGCATGACCCATCGAAAGTATGACACATGGGTATTCCTTGGATGAGGAATTAAATTTTGCATCCAATGAGTACTCCCACTCAAAATTTGAGTAAAATATTTGGGAGATAAGTTGAAAATATGAGTTGACAAAGTAGTTTTTTCTTTTTTCCCTCTAAAATTTGATGATGTCATCAAATATTATTTTATTATTTCCATTATTATTTTATTGTTTCCACAATTATTTTATAATTTCCTTAGGAGGCCCATTTTAGAACTCAAAATTCCCCTAATGCGACAATGGATGCTAATACTTGGCATCCTACATTGCCCATTCAACCTCGCTTGACCTTAACCCAACTTCAAATTTCTCAACCAGGTTAGACCTACCCCCTAGGTTCCTAATTTCCAACCTATGCATCAATCAACCAAAGTTATATCTCAAGTAAGTCACCCTATCCAGGCTACATCTCAAATGCAACATGTTCCATCGATGACTGGGATGTCTCAAATCCCGTATACCCAACCTCTTCAAGGTACCTTACAACCTCCACTGCTTGGTCAATCCACATTTAAAATTCAAGTACAATAACCTGTACATGGCATGGCACATGTTCAAACCAGTCAACCTAATGTAGGGATTTTTCAATATCCATTTGGGAAACCGTACCAAGGTATTTCACAAGCACCTATTGGTAAACATATCATTCAACAAATTCCTTATCTAGTTCAACATCCTCAAGCATAACCATCTCAATATTAGCCAATTTTTTATGAAACTGGAAAACCTAGTTATAATTATTATGGTTATCAAAATACTCCTTACCCAAGAATGAAAATTCTTGTGGCCCAACCTATTCCATCATACCCAGGATATCCTCCACCTCAGGTTAACCTTTACCCTCAAGGTAAACCTATGGAGGCATAATTTAAATGGCAGTTTCCATTCATTGCAACTCTTGATCTTCCAGATTTAATCTGGTTTACAAATGATCCCATTTGTCACTATCCTTAATGGCCGACCATTCCTACAAAATTTCTGAGCGACATTCCCAAATTCAATGAAAATCCTAGAGAAGAATCATCTACACATGTTATGAAATATCATTTATGTTTTTCTTCAAACTATTTAAATAATGATTCTAACCATTTACATATTTTCCACTAAACTCTTACTAGTACGATAGCTAAGTGGTATATCGAATTGCCACAATCTTCAATAAAAAACTTTAGTGCATTAGAAACTATTTTTTAACTCATTTTCAGTTGCTAATTCATTATGAAAATGGAACCAAACTTTTGACCTCTTTCAAAAAATATCACTCCACCCATATATCATATCATATTCATGTGTGGAGAAATTGACGCCGATTGGTCAAAACATTTATCCCTAATCAATTATTGGCTTAATGGCTCATCAAATATTTGTTACCATCCATAACTGAAGATGTTTCTAAATGCAGAGTCGTTACTGAAGAGGAAGTTATTTCTCGTGCCCAATTCCTTGATTTGATATAAAATCAATCTGACACGCTCAATGATAAAATTCTCAACTCTATAAGACCTCAACATACTACTCCACCTGCTTCAACTAAATAATTTCATGTCGTTGATAGTGTGATTGGTTTTGCTAGTCAACAACTAGTGAGTAAAATATCTTGTTCATATCCTGATGTGACTATCCAAAACCCATCTTTTGCTACTCCTGCGACTAATTTCGAGATTAATGTTGTTCAATCCATGAAATGGAAGTCTAAACAACATCTAAGTAAAAATAAAGGTAAAGAAAATAAGAAGAAGGATAATCCATCGCAGGAAAAACAAAATAATCAGTCTTCTGATGAAAAACGTAAACCTCATTACCCATGTCCCATTTGTAAGGAACATTTTACTAGGTACTTCCCACATCATTCAGAAGTTAATCAATTCCTAAATTTATCATCTAACGGACTTGATGTATTGATAGACCCTTTGTTGAGCTTCAAAGATGTTCTTCTCTTCCACCACATTCCACTTGATTTCCTTTGTCCATTATTAATTTCAGGCTTAAATGATCAATAAGATTAGTTAAAATTGCTTTGATATTGTACATAATGTCTAACTTGCTATGTTTTCATGATTTCGTTGTTGTAGTACTTTTTGACTACACCTAGCTACAGAATGCAGACATTCTGTATCTAGTTGCCGATTCTGCAGCTGTCTTCATGTCTATGCAGGTTCCAGGTGTCATCTCAGGGAAAAACACATATGGTCACATTCCACATCATTCCCTCATCAATTTTTGCTCCCCACGAAGTCTGAGTTAAAGTATCAAAGCGGTTATGCACGAAGAAGAGAGGTAGTTTCCTATCAAAACACGGACTCTACAGATGTCCGCAGTAAAGCACATAAGAGTTTTAATTTGATTAGGAATGGGAAAGACACTTATTCCTGTTTTTCTCAAGAAGTAGTTATGTACTTTCATTATAAGTATGACTCGGGAGACCGAGAAACTGTTGGTTAGATTTTGTTTTGGTTGCTAGATCTTAGAAGTCTGAAACACTCTGTTTTGAAGTTATTTCTCCTTTAATGAAAGAAGAATCACTTTATTGAATGCGCTGAGCCAATCTTGAAGTAGATTTTGCATGGTACTCCGGTGGTAGAGGGCCCCTGCTACCTGAGCAGCCTTGTTCATATGTTTATATAAGTAACTGCATTATTAGTTTAATCAATTTTATGAACTTCGTGTTTTTATATTCAATTGAACCAGATGCTACAGATTAGTCTTGTTCTCAAGAATTCTTCTAAAAGACTACTAATATGGAATGAGGCATAACTGTAGTATTTTAGGAGTCAGTTACATTTATTTAAGATTTATGTTTTCATGCTCAATCACATCAGTTGTTACAGCTAGTCTTGTTTTTATCAATCTCTTCCAAAATATCACTAATTTGATGTAAATTATGAGAAGAACCTATCGAATATCAAAGAGACTGTTCCTCTTGATATCTTGATCAAGACTAGTGTTGTTGAAAATGTTCACATTGGTGTGTCTTCTTCTCCTGAAGATATCAAGATTTATAAAACATTTTTTCAATAATTACAAGATGTTTTTTCTTATAAATATGAATAGATGCCAAGTATTGATTCAAATATCATTGTACATGAGATAAAAATGTATCTATATGCTTATCCTATTTAAAAATTCTTGCGTTCAGTGCATCCTTAAAAAACTGCTGCAATTAAAGAATAGGTCTCAAAACTTTTGTGTACTAGTTTCATTTACCCTATTCCTGTTACTGATTGGGTATCGAACATTGTTCCCATAATGAAAAAAAAAAGGCATGATTTGTGTATGTATCAATTATCAAGATATCAACCATTATTGTTCTAAAGACAACTACCCTACCCCATTTATCAACCAAATTGTTGATGATTGTGATGGAAGTGAGGTTTTTTCATTTATGGATGGTTTTTCTAGCTACAATCAAATCAAAATAAAACTAATTTTATTTGTACGTAGGTAATGTTTTCTTATCATAATATCCCTCTCAATTACAGAAATGGTGGTGTAACCTTTCAAAGGGCTATGAATTACATCTTCCATGATATAAAACACACAGTGTAACACTATTTGAATGATATAATTTCTCATTCCAAATAGCATGACGATCACCTCATGCATCTTAGGGGGATTTTTCTACGTTGTCATCACTATAATATTAGATTAAATCCACCCTCAAGGTGTAGCTTGGTTGGCGATCACCTTGTTATGAAGTCACGTGTAAAACAAGATATTCAAAGTTCAAATCCCCATGGGTTAGATCAACAAAAATAAAAATAACAAAAAATATTAGATTAAATCCACGTAAGTCAATGTTTTGTGTCTAATCTAGTAAACTTTTCAAATGTTTTCTGTCAAAACAAGGAATTCATATTAACCCGCTTAAATTCCAGGTAATTCTTGATTTTCCTACACCTTCCTCACTCGTTCAGTTACAATGCCTCCAAGGGAAGGATAAATTTCTATGGATATTTGTTCCTAACTATACAGGACTAACGAAAGGATTTAATAGATTTTTTAAGAAAGGGGTTCCCTTCTATTTGGATGATACCTCCCAAAAGTATTTTGATGCTTTGAAATATGTTCTGGTTGAAGCATCATTGTTGTATCCCCTGATTATCAATGCAATTATTTCCAATATCTTGTTGCTGCCATTACTACCATTGCTACGCTAATGGTCTGAGAATATGACATAGGGGACATATATCCAACGTATTATTTGAGTCAGAATATAAAAGACATAGAAATAAAATATACTCACATGGAAAAATTATCTTTGGTAGCTTTCCAAGTTGTCCAAAGGTTTTGGCACTATATTTTTATTTGGAAGACAATGGCAGTTTTTGATTCCAACCGTGTGACATACATTCTGTCACGAATATTACTTTTACTATTCCATATAATCTATGGATAGTACATGGAACTTATAATGTTGATGCATTTTGTGACAGTATGTCGTTTAGTCCCGTCGAACTTGGATATGAAGCAATTTATTCGACTTGTTCGGCATATTCTCATTTCAATTCCTCGGTAAATTGGGTTGATCATTCCCAATATTTCGGTTCTTCCTCTGAACGTCTCACTCGTAAATTATACACCGATGAGAAAATAATGGATATCATGATGTAAAATGAAGCACCTTGGAATGATAATCATCATCGTTCCTCGTTACTGGAAATTCTTGAGAATCATCTTGATGATATTTATTCACCCAATGTTACTAAAATTTTTAAGGATTTCGTATCTATTCACGATGTAAATTATGAGAAGAACCTATTGAATATCAAAGAGACCTTTCCTCTTGATATCTCGATTAGGACTAGTGTTGTTGAAAATGTTCACATTGGTGTGTCTTCTTCTCCTGAAGAGATCAAGATTTATAAAACATTTTTTCAAGAATTCCAGGATGTTTTTTTCTTAGAAATATGAAGAGATGCCAAGTATTGATTGATATCATTGTACATGAGATAAAAATGTATCCATATGCTTAGCCTATTCGAAAATTCTTGCGTTCAGTGCATCCTAAAAAAACTGCTACAATTAAAACAGAGGTCGGAAAACTTCTGTGTACTGGTTTCATTGACCCATTTCCTCTTACTGATTGGATATCGAACATTTTTTCTGTAATGAAAAAAAAAGGCATGATTCATGTATGTGTCAATTATCAAGATATCAACCATTCTTGTCCTAAATACAACTACCCTGCCCCATTTTTCGACCAAATTTTTGATGATTGTGATGGAAGTGAGATTTTTTCATTTATGGATGGTTTTTACAACTACAATCAAACCAATATACTCCCATCAAATCAAAATAAAACTAATTTTATTTTTACCTAGGTAACGTTTTCTTATCATAATATCCCTTTCAGTTAGAGAAATGGTGGTGTAACATTTCAGAAGGCTATGAATTACATCTTCCATGATATAAAACACATAGTGTAATGCTATTTGAATGATATACTTGCTCATTCCAAATAGCATGAGGATCACCTGTTGCATCTTAGGGGGATTTTTCTACATTTTCATCACTATAATATTATATTAAATCTGCCCTCTAGGTGTACCTTAGCTGGCGATCGCCTTGTTATGAAGTCATGTGTAAAACAAGAGATTCAAAGTTCAAATCCCCATGGGTTAGATCAACAAAAATAAAAATAAAAAAATATTAGATTAAATCCATGCAAGTCAATGTTTTGTGTCTAATCCAGTAGACTTTTCAGATTTTTTCTGTCGAAACAAGGAATCCGTATTAATCCACTTAAATTCCACGTAATTCTTGATTTTCCTACACCTTCCTCACTCATTCAGTTCCAATGCCTCTGAAGGAAGGCTAAACTTTATATGTATATTTCTTCCCAACTATACAACATCAACCAAAGGATTTAATAGATTGTTGAAGAAAAGGGTTCCTCTATTGGGATGATACCTCCCAAAAGTATTTTGATGATTTGAAATATGTTCTGGTTGAAGCATCATTGTTGTATCCCCTAATTATCAATGCAATTATTTCCTATATCTTGTTGTTTCCATTACTACCATTGCTATGATACTGGTCCAAGAATATGACATAGGGGACATAAATCCAATCTATTATTTGAGTCAGAATCTAAAAGACATAGAAATCAAATATACTCACATTGAAAAGTTACCTTTAGCAACTTTCCAAGCTGTCTAAAGGTTTCTCCACTATACTTTTATTTGGAAGACAATGGTAGTTTCTAATTCCAACCTTGTGACATTTATTCTGTCCTGACAATTACCATGGTTAAATTACTGTAAATTTAATTTCACTAAGTCCAAATCAAAGAAATCCTTAGTATTTTCCAAATTGATTTGTGATCTTCCTTCATCTGAAAGAGAATCGATATCTAGCGATTATATCAATAATGATTCATTGTTTCTGATTGATTCATTTGATCGTTGGTATGGAGATATCATTATATTTCTACAGACCCATAATTTCTGACATAATACCTCTCGGTCTGATCAATGATGTATTTAATACTAGAATAAAAAATACATTATAATTGACACCAAACTTTATAATCATCATATCGATGCGATATTATGGAAGTTCCTCACTCATGATGAGGCTGAGAAAGCTTTAAATGAATGCATGCTGAAGCATGTGGCATACATATGTTTGACAATGCCACCGCCCAAAATATTTTTTGTGTTGGTTAATTTTGGCCTACTATGTTTCGTGATTGCATTATTGAAGTCCAAAAGTGTCACGATTTCTAGATATATGATCATAAATCACGTGCTCTACATGCTCCTCTACATCCTTTTATCACCGTTGGACCCTTTGTGAAATGAGGCATTGAATTTATGACATGTGTTCACTCGAGGGGTCCTGACCCAGGTTTGGAGCACAAGGTTTTCCAACAAACCCCTATAGTACTGGAAATTTCGGTAGTGACATACTTGCGCAGGTCAAAGTCTCACCCGAAGTAGTAATGGTGGGTGCTGGAACCAGGTTTTTTCACCCTGAGAAAGGATAGGTAAGGCAAGCAGAGCTGCGCTAAGCCCTGTAATTCCCAAATTACTTTACTCTGCGCAGGGTTAATTAGGTATCTATTCACATCCACGTGCACTAGATCTATAATTATATGCCTTTATGATAGTAACACAACATTACATAAACAAAACATAACAGAACAGAACCAATCTAGATACCGAAAACACACTTACACAGATCTTCGTAGCTTAAACACAGAAAATGCACAGTCCAATAATTACCAACAATTCACACAAGAGTACTCACAAATTTAGTTCTCTATCAATCTTTCTTATTCATTCATTCGTCAATCCTTCCTTACAATTCCCTTCCCAACACAATGCACACGATGAAGGAATCCCCCTACTTGGACTTAGATCTTCGTGCACACGGCCAGTGATCCCGCTTTCCCCAAAATCCAAACAGATAGCTTAAACCACAATTCGCATCAATAGCTCTTCATTCTTATCCTTTACAATACAAAATGTCCCTCTATTTATAGCAATCTAGCCTAGAATTTCCTATGGTCTGCAAACCGTGGTTTTTGGACCCCTAGTTTACCCTTTTACCCATTACAATGCATTTGGGGCTTTGACTCGCCCCAAAACCCTTGCTCTAGACTAAATCTAATAAAAAATATTCAAAATGGACCAGTTGCAAACTATCAGATGTGTTCAACGGTCCCCCAACACAATCTTGTGACTCGTCCCGAGTCACTGCAGTGGTGTGGCCTCGATTTGCGCACACAAAGTATCAAGAGAACTGTTGAGTCAAGGGAGCATGTTTTGACTTTGAGCCGCAACATTCTGTGCAAGGTCGACCAGTGTCTGGGAGGGCGGTCCGTCGGTGGCTGAGGTAACGCTTTCAAGAAGCTGGTTAAGTCGCTTGGTCGCGCCATCAATGTCTTGTGATAATTGGAGGGCTGTTGTAGTCCAAGGCTTCAGGCGTTCAGCCATGATGTGTTGTTTATCCCAGAGTTTCTCAATCTCACCCTGGAGATCATTGCTAGTTTTTAATGAAGCTAAGCGTTGGGCAGGCACCAAAGTAGGTAGCGTAGCATTGATCTGTTCGACGAATTCTTCCTTTTGTCATAAATCTTGATTGATTTGTTGGAGGACAGGATCGCACTGGACCCTAGTCCAGAGTTGGAGGGTTGACTCCAGTAGCTTGGTGCCTTGATCAATTTGCCCCAAAATAACAGCGGTCACATCGGTGACTAGGGCGGTACGCTGGGCGCAGACTTCGGGGAGTGTCGAGGGCGCGGCTTGACTTTGCAAGTCAAGATACATTGTTCATTTGTGTCTTCGGTGTGTATTTCCATCAGTGATGCTTTTAGAGTAGCGGCCGATTTTCCACCTTGTCACAGGCGTATCTGTCGGATCTCATCGATAACCTCCATGCGAAAACAAGGATCACGATCTCGGCTTCACTGTTGTGACACGGCCGAGGAGCGGAGCAACAGCACATATGGAATGGTGTGCTCGGCCATGCTAAGGCGTTGTTGGTGTGCTTGCTGATCACGAGTGAAACTCCTCGAGAACGCGGTGTGTGGGCGGCCATGAGGCACGTGGGGCGACTTAGCCGGGGTCCCGATTGCATCCTGGCCAGTGGCCTAGGGCTGCGTTCCTGCAAAACCTTGCTAGGGATATCCTAGATATGGTGACCTCCCGAGTGGAACTGTGCTATTTCTTTGTGTGGCAGGGGGGGTGTGCACAAAATTTGGTTGGGGGAGGGTATGGGTAGTCTAGAGAGCACGAGTTCGGCACAGAGGAGTCGACTCGGCCTGTGAGTCTGAAGCAGTCTCCTGTCTTCGTAGCCATAGTAGCAGTGTCTATTCCGGTCACCGGCTCTTGTTAGTGTGATTGTACGCTCGTATTGTGCGCGTTAGGCGTCTTGTTTCTTTACGGGTCACGTGCGATTCTGTCCTCTTGAACACGGGGGAGGAGTGGCAGCGTTGTCGGAGCCTACCTGGGCCAAAACTTCTACGGGCTGTTGCGGTGGGTTACTGCCGGGCTTGGTGGCAGCTGCTACCTGCTGGTGGGGCGTCGCGGTCTCCCAGGAGTTTCGGTGAGGCCTTCTTTCCAGGCAGGGGGCCACAACGAGATCAGTAGGTCAATTTCTTCATCGGCTACCATATAAGGGAGTTCTGTCCATGTCTTATTGACGAGGCTGCAAATCCGGACATGGTGCATGGTGATTTGGAATGCAGCAACATTCTTGTATTTGTCATATATGGTCGGAGATAACCGAGGTCGGGAGTTTATGGCAGCTGCGACACTTCCCTGGAAGAGGATCCAAAAGACCTTGCTATCCTCGATGTGCTGCTTATCCTTAGAGTCCCATAAGTGAGCATACCGAGCGCCTTCGCACATCCCCCGAGGGAGCTCCGGAATGACCGACTCCTCGGGTTTGTCCCAAGCGACTAGTGCTATTAGAAATAATACCCATGAATAGAAGAAAGATGTCCCTTGCTCCTGGGACTCGCGAACATTAGCTAGAAATTCTTCGCATAAGTACTGAGCCCAATTGAAAAAAACACCCTTTGCGCACTGTTCGACTAGCTGGATTACATAGGCGGGGACAGTCGCAACTTGGCACTTCCTCATTAGTTTGCAGGCTAAGAGCCAAGTACCCATCTGCGTGGCAGGGTCATTGATAGTCTGGATCACAAACCCTCACCGTTTTCGTTGTACCGCATAGGTCTCCCAGAAAACCGCAACGGTAGCGGCTTCATACTTCTTTCCAACCTGTGCTAGCGGGTGCAACCCTTGCATCGGGAGGCCTGTAATCTTTTGGATTAACGCAGCATCAATAGGGACCCTCTCGCGAATCCATAAGCAACCATCGTGAATGAGAGTGAGTAACTGGCAAGCCAACCGATCTGTGATGTTGTTATGGCCAAAGTGGGGCATTCAGAGTAGATTCAGAAGTCCGGATCCCACAAGCCGCCTACTTAGCGCTGAGGTACTACTGTGATTCCATCATCCTTATGGATTGTATCAAAGTATAAGGCAGGGGCCAATTCTGGGAGGGCGTCATAGTTCGCCAAATCGTGATAATCAAACTTGACCTCATGGAGGCGTCCACAGGGATCACTGGGGATGGGGACTTCTCTTGGGGTTAGGGGGGTTTGCAGGTAGGTGACCAAGCCATCCAAGTTTTTTGGCGTTCGTGTAGATGGCCTTCGCGGTCGAACAAAGGGGGGTAAGCAATTGATCGGGTTAGCTAGAAGAGCACCATTTTGGTCATCTTGTTCCGAGGGTGGGGTCCTGGCCTGTCTTGGGGAGCTTCGAGGCCGTCTTGCTGCCTTCGGGGTTTTCCCCGAGCTTTGAGCTTTTTCATTACCTTTCCTGATGACCATCCGGGGGGGGGGGGGACTTCTAATAATTCAGGCTCAACCTCCAGGAATTCTTCATCATCAGTCTCAGTCGGGGCTGAGGGTTCGGCAGGGGTAGTAGCCGGCATCCTTGCACAAAAAATGAATCCTGGCTCTGGGTGACTACTATTAGACGGAGGAGGTTGACTAGACATGAGAGGGATACCACAGTTCTAAGGACGCTTGTTGCTCAAATGCTTCCACGAGACGCTTAAGGCAAGCCAGTTGTAGAAATGAGACGATACCTCTAACTGGGATATCTTGCCCCCTTTTAAGCACTTCCGAGCATGTGATAGAGAAGGAAATTTTACTAGGGGCGGGTTCCCCAAGGAACAGTAAACATTTCCCATAACTCGTCCTGCTGAAGGCACGAGAGCCACTTCTTCCAACGGTAACTTCTGCTTTTTACCTGTAGGTACTGTTCCAATGGCTAGTTCGCGCGTCCTTAG
The DNA here is from genome assembly GCA_034641835.2 of Pinus albicaulis. NCBI lineage: Eukaryota > Viridiplantae > Streptophyta > Pinopsida > Pinales > Pinaceae > Pinus > Pinus albicaulis. Next base: position 290,283,671 of record CM076572.1, on the reverse strand, counting down.
TGATTTTGACGTACTTTTCACGCTAGGGTTACTTATTGGTGACATTTGAATACCTTCCCCCAACACAGGCTTCCTTCCTAGGAAACTACTGACCCAAGACCAAGATAAGTTTACCATCTGTCCTACTAAGGCCCCAAGGGGTGCTGTTGTAAGAATATACCGCCTGACCCTTAGCTGCTTTGTCTCCGTAGAGGTGGCCCGATGCATGGGACCGCTACCTGCTGAGCCTACAACTGTCATAGAAATCCTATTACTTGTTCGTGGGCCGGCCTGATCCTCTTCCAGGGTGGGTTCGCAGCAGTTGATCAAGCCTAGCTCCGTCCAGGTTTTCTCCTTCGGGACCATAGGGAGGAAGTCCTTTGTGATGTGAAGACAACGCAGCGTAGAGGCTTCACCTAACCAGTTCTGCCAAGTTTCTAATTCCTCACTGGGATAAGATAATCCCTCAATATCCACTTCGTAGCACAATACTGCATCCTTGATTGGGTTGTCCCTGTTTCGCACCGTCAACCTATAGCTATAATCCACATCTCCCCCGTGGGTATGGGTTCTGTATATTGGTTGCCTTCCGCAGGGTCTAATGGCACAACTACCCTTGTACCATTATTTTCAAATACCATGCTTCGTTTTTTTAAGTTAATGATACTGCCCATGTCGATGGCCCAATCCAATCCCAGTAGCGCAGGGTAGGGGTCCGCATCCCCGAAGATCTGAATGACTTTGAAGTCAACCCAGACTCTTACCCCTGAGATATCCACGATAATCCCAGAGAGCCTCCCTAGAGGTACTATTTTTTGGTGACTGCCCATTCGAAGCTGGATGGTGGACCTTTCCAGCTTTGGTTCCCCCATGCGTTGCCAAGTTTGCTTAGGTAATATATTGGCGTTTGATCCGAGGTCTAAGATAACTCGATCCATCTCGTAGTTGCCAATCTGTACTGTTAGCCGCATCTCCCTGCCAGTGCATCTTTGATATTTGTATAAATTATGCACATCCTTAACATTTGGCACCATGAGTAAATGTGATGTCAAAAATGTGATGTCATGAAATGATAGTAACGCTCGTATATTCAGACCACTGGGCTGTGCACAACTCTACATGCCTCAGAAAGGCTTTAACCTCCTCGGCTGCCTTTAAATCCCCATGTGTGATCAGAGGATTGAGTCTCAGGAAGTCCCTTCGTGCTTCCATAAACGTTTCCCTTGCTTTGGCCAGGTCCAACCCTTCTTGGTTGCTAACTGCTCTGCGGATCAGTGTTTCAGTTTCATATTTCTCCTCGATTCCCCTAGTCGCCCATCTGCTACACGTTAACACATTTACCTTTTGGGTCCTTACCCCTTAGCTCAGCCTAGACCCCTTGCACCTTCTGCGTAGATGGGAGCTGCTTTTCCTGTATCTTCGTTTTCAGGGTTGGAAAATCCTCCAACATATGGCCCAAATATTTACAATACCTGCAGGATTTTCGTGTGGGTTTCAGGCAATCCTTCGCAAAATGCCTCGTACCCCCACAGTTATAGCAAATCAACTGGCCCCGACCATGACCTGCGCTTCCTCTTCGGCTCCTGTCCCTTTCTTTAAAGGGGGAGACATCCCTAGCCGTGGGGGTTTTCGACGAGGCAAGGTCTAACTATACTTCTGGCAGCTTTCTCGAGTCTATTACTAAATTTTGGATTCGGAAGTCCTACTCCTCATGGCCAACTGACTGGAAAAATCGGCACCAGCGTTGCTTTGGTTCTAAAAAATTGGTGCCCGGACAGGGGTAGCGGTTGGTATTATGCAGCCCCTCTACACGGCTATCCCCGTACTAGACCGTAGATCCACTTGAGCTCCGCTGTTTTGGACTAGGCCCCCCTGACCCTGGGTGGCTTGGACTAGGTTCTTGTATTCATAGGTGGCCTGACGATTGTCCTAGTTTTATGCCAGCCTCTCTTCCTTTTTCTCGTTGTAGATCCTGAATTTCCTGGTGCATAGCCCCAAGCTACGCCTGGATTTGCTGTACCTCCAACGCAACATCTGTCCTCGGCGTAGCTTCTAGTTTCATGGTAGCTTCCAAAGCTTTATCTTGCGAATCAAAAGTATGGTGACCCAGAGGTATGCGTAAGTGAGGGAGTAGCATGGCGATGAACCATTATGTAAACTGTCTGTCATCATACTGAAATTATCCTTCTCAGATAGTTTTCTTTGGGCATTGATCCACTTCCCACACGGACTCAGTTGCTCCCTGTTTGAAATCTTTTACATCAGCTACAACTTGAGAGTAGGATTTAGGTTTCCGAAGCTGATGTTTTAGGGTGTCCTTAATGTTTTGGATAGAAGCGGTCCCATTTTGGGATACGTATCCCATATACCAGTCTAAATCTCTTTCTTCAAAGGCTAGGGATAGCTGCCATTTTTTTCACAATATCACCCACCATGCCCTATGCAACCCATACCGAGTCTGCCACAAACTAGAATTGATCCATGTCCTCATCGGCCATGCCTTTAAAGGTAGGTAATTTTAAGTGAACCGCCATGTCTCCTTTTTGACAGGTTTCCCACATTTGCTTGTTAGTACCCAAATCCTTTCTCAAAATTCTCAGGTCTCGATAATGGAACCATTTGTTGGCTCAAGGGGTCCTGACCTAGGTTCGGTGTACAAGTTTGGCCAACAAACCCCTAGAATACTGGCCCTTTCAGCAGTGACCCGCTTTCGCACGTAAAAGTCTCACCTAAAAGATGCATCAATGGTGCTTGAACCAGCTCTTGATATTTCTGAGAAAGGACAGGGTAAGGCAAGAAAGGCTACGTTTTTCCCATAATTCCTATATTACTCAAGCCCATGTAGAAATAATTAGGGTCTCTATTCGGTATCCACATGCGTTTAGATCTACAATTATATGCCCTTATGATAGTTAATAAATAATATATTAAAAATAATAGAACATAATAGAACCAACCTGAGCATCAAACATATTTACATATCTTCATAAAGCCTTAAACATATAAATACAAAAGCATAAGAATTACTGCACTCAGACAAGAAAGTACTCATAGATTCAGTTCTCTAACAATCCTTCACATTCATTCATTCATCAAGATAGCTTAAACCACAACTCACATCAATAGCTCATCAATCCTATCCTTTATAATACAAAATATCCCTCTATTTATAGCAATATAGCCTAGACTTTCCTATGGTCTACAAACCATGGTTTTCGGACCCCTGGTTTACCCTTTTACCTATTACAATGCTTTCGGGGCTTTGAACCACCCCAAAACCCCTGCACTAGACTAAATCTAATAAAAAATATTCAAAATGGACCAATTTCGTAGCTTGTAGGAGACCCTGTTCCAACAACATGTAATCCTCATGAGAATGGGGGGCATAACTACATCATTGTGGTGGTAATTATTTTACCAAGTGGGCCAAAATGATGCCTACATAAAACATGTTAGTGCTAGGTTTAGTGTAATAGAAACTTTTGTCTCAGACCAGGGAAGAATTTTCGAAATCACATGATGTCTGAAATTAATGCTATTTTTGGCCTTCAACATGAGAGCTCAACTCACTATTATCGACATGCTAATGGATAATTTGAAGGTATTAACATTGTTTTTAAAATATTCTCCAACATATTATAGGGATTCACAAAATGGATTGGAATCTCATCCTTTATGCATCTTTGTGGGCCTACCAGAGCTCTGTCCGGACTACAACTAGACTCACATGCTTTTAGTTGGTGTATGTTCTAGTGTCACTCTTTCCCATCGAATGCAAGATTCCATATTTGAATCTTATCATCGAACTTATCCTTGCAAATTCCGTAGAAAAACAGTGTCTCTTGAATTTAGCTCGCTTATGTGAAACCTAGTGCGATGCTGCAATGGTTAATGAAGCCCACAAGAAATGCATTAAAGCACAATATGACAAGAATGTAAAATTTTGTGCCTTATTGGAAGGTGACAAAGTATTTTTGTATGATTAGAAATCCAATAATTTAGGGGCTGGGAAGTTTGAACCAATGTGGCTATGCCCATACATAGTTAAACGTGTTCTTAGGAAAGGGGCTTACAATCTCATGGATTTTTATGGAATCCCCTTGGCGCATCCCAAAAATGGGTTGTACCTCAAAAAATGTTATGCTTAGATCGTCTATGCATAGCCACTCTGTACATACTATATAGGTGTGTTAGTGTGTTTGAAGTGTGTTTTCCTTCGAAGTTTCCTACTGCCTCTGTTAATATTGGAGTACATTTTATTTTCATATGTTGACATTCCCTTAGCCATATATTGGTTGTGTTGATCACACTAGTCATAGTACTCGAAATATTTCCTCCCCAACATGGACTATTTAAGCTCCTACAAGCGATTTAGTGAGTTTACAAGTGATCTGTATCGATCACTCAACCAATAATATTGCCTAGTATAGCGCAATTATCAAAATTCTTTCTAATGCTATTGCTCATGGAATCTACCATATAATAGTCAGAATTGACTCAGAACTCATAGTACTACACTTGAACAATGATGATTCAGTACGAATTCCAACTATGTTATATATGTTTCTAAGATTTCACCTTCTAGAAATATGTTTTTATTACATCCAATATCAACGCATTCCTAGAAGCCTAGATACATTAGCTGATGCATTAGCGAATTATGTTTTAGACAGATATTTGCAACACGTAAATAAATTTCAATTAACATCACACTTTGAACAGGATAATAGAGAAAATAAGAAACACCAATAGATAAATAATTGTATATAAATTTTAGTTTTACAAAAAATTGTGCCTGAGACACATATGGCCACATGGCCTATCAAATCAAAAGTACATGTAGACAAAATCTGGCTCTAAAGCTTCCTATTAGAATAGTCTCGATGGTGATCATGGTAACTGACAGCCATGCGGGAAACGTTTCATAGTAGCTGGGTAATACACTTAGGTAGTCCAATGGTGTATCTTTGCAATCTCAATCCCTGAACGTGGTGCTGAAAATCTGCAAGAGTCTTAGCTACATTCAGAACTTGCATCTCCTCCTCTACTCCTGCAACAAATCCAACCTATGATCCAATATGTGCAAGTAGAGGCTCTCTTCGGCATTGAAGATAGGATGTGCTCACTGGTCAAACAAGTCCAACATCTGCATATGAAATTAATATTTAGTCTCTAATGCATTAAAAGAAACAAAAATTGTAAAACCCAAAAACTACAAAAAAACATTCAAAATGATTTTGTTTCACCTATGTCACCCAATTTCCTACCTTCCTAGTAGAATGAGCTCTAGGTCTCCTAAAACAACTCTGACATATTGGTAGTCCTCGATCATAATGAGATGCATTCACATCTATCAAAATAAGACTAGAGTGAAAATCATCGAAGAAGCACCCATATGATGAGAAATAAGATCTATCCATTATCTCATCCATGGAGCCTTGGGATCTGGAAGCTCGAGTGCAATGTGTTGAGGATGAAGTAGTGGTATCCTCTCAAGAGAAAATTATATTAGGATGGAACCATATCCAAAATTATTCAAACATCTATCCTTCTCTCTGTTAAGTCTTTCCTTCAAATTTGCCAACACTCCCTCACACCAATTGACCAAAATAGGCTCTATGCATTCCAAGCATATTTCATTTGGGACTTGTTATCCAAATTCAAAGTATCACTACCATCCAATCTAGAAATGGTGAAAAGTATCATCCTGAGAGGCATTTGAACCAGATACTTAATCTTTATCTTCCCATCTTTTTTTGGTTGAGAATGGAGTCCATAATGTGTAGTGATGTGATATTTGATAGTCTCACCACCCCTTATCATGCTAGATAAATAAATAGGAGCCCCTCTCCTTGAAAATATTGTCAAAAAATAATTTTCATTCACTTGTATACTGAGGGTATGTGATCCAAGCCCGAAGCATTGTGCCTGGATATCTCATGCCATGAAAAGATACTCCAGCATTGCAAGATGGGCTATCATGCCTGGAATCTAGAAGAAATTCAGAAGTAAAAAATCTCTTAAATCTTGAATAGATTTCAGGTCATTGGCAACATCCAAATCATGGGATTCATGTTTTCTTTATCTCAAAATTAGAACAATTTTTTCTCTAGTAGATATCCCTATTTCCATGAAAATAACATTTAAAACAAATCTCATGTAAAAAAATGAGAGAAATTCAAGTGAGAAAAATGAATCATTTTTTTGGATTGCACCCAACACACCTAACCTTAAGGAGAATGAGTGTTACAACACACTCTCCCTTCCTTGGGAGGTGCACTGAAGCTCTCTTCTCAGTGTTAACCAGGCAGGCCCAATGCACCTTTCGATTCATAAAGGGTGTTTTCGACCTAGTGCATAAATATAAAGCCTAAATGCACTTAAAACTCCAAAATAATTGCATGAAAGGAAAAATAGAAACCATGAAAAGCGAGAGAAAAGTAATATCTCCTACCTGGAACTAACGACACTGGAAATGGTACACCAGATTGGTTGCAATCACTCGACGAAGATTAAGGGTAAAATGCAATCAAAACTCACTCATAAGAAGTAAAATGAAAATGGTAAAACCAGTTTTACATTTTTCCTATTTATGGTTAATTTAACTATTATTTTGATACATTTTAATATATTTTGACCTAATTTTACCCTATTTCATGTATATTTTTAATATTTTTGTGATGTAATGAGTAGGTTAAAATATGATTGAAGGATTAAATGACAATTTCAAGTTGAAAATAGGTCATTTTGACATAAGAACATACTTTTATCACTTTTTTCGGTCTCAGTAAATCTACAAAAAGGGAACCCCCTTGAGTCCTCTTTCATCTCTTTTCAGACTCCAAAAACATGCAAATATCGTCGAGTACTTGTATTTTGAAACTTGTTAAAGTAAATGAAAATACATTTGCCCAATATAAGTTTAACCCTTTTCCAAATTGGGATGGAATATATATGAGAAAGGAATACTTTAGTCAAACATGACTAAAAGGTTCTCATGGGTATTGTTTTACGCCTTTTCGGGCCCAAGAGACAAATTTACGAAAAGGAACCTACAAAGTTTTATTTTTTCTCCTCTTTTTCAAACTCTCTAAACCTAGAAAGGAAGTCAAGTTACACCTTTGCAGGACTTGTAAAATTATCAAACATCGATGGACTCGTTAAACATGACGTGATTGAACCAATCATTCTCAAGGTTCATTAAAAACACTCAGAAGGATTCATCCAAAGGATGAACTTATAGATCAAACATATGTTATCCTCCTCAAGCTTGTCAAAAATAAAGCAGGACTGACTAGAAATGGTTGGAGAAATTGGGAAAAAAGAGTACTTAACCTATTAATAGTAGCAAGTCACTCTTGAACATGACAATCTTTCATTTCATTTATGTGACTGTTGGGTTGGGAAATATTCTTGCATCTTTGGTTAATCATACCATATTAAAAGGCTTCATAAATGGTTTTGGGTAAATGCTGCCAAATCCATATAGTGCCATTGATATGTTGAAGATAATTCCCTCAGTTGACATATTCTATGATACCCTTAAGCCTCATTTCATGTCTTATGCTCCTGAACCAAATTTTCATCAACATATATCTATCTCAAATATTGATACCCATTTTGTGTCATTAATGGGGGATACATCAAGGCCCTCCTATGATGGTTCACTTCCTGTTGACATCCGCTCATTATCCAAGAATTTGAATTAGAAATTCACTTTAGTGCCTTGGAATTTTCATACCTCAATGGAAATTTTCGTCACTTTTTGCGCAAGTTTAAAATTCTGTGTTGTGTTCGACTTAAAATCATTCATTCACATCACATAGATTGTATTACAATACCTTGAGAGTCGTTATCATTATCGGTGGTTTCTCTTGCATCTATTAATGAATTATGTCATTGGCTAGTAATCAAATGGTGTCTACCATGTTTGAATCCATATCATTTAATCATATGGTTAGAATAGAACTATCGAGTGATCAAGGTAGAATAACCCATATCTAGTTCATCCTCCCAGGTTTCCTTTTTAGGATTCGTACCAAGATCACAAAGTATGATGGCTATGATTATTCATACAATCATCCAACCATGGGTCTACACTTTTTCGTCAGTGGACGATACTTTTTGATCATTATACATGTAATATGGCTTAAATGCTGAGTATGGGTATGCATACCTCAACAATGATATCATGATAATAATATGTATTGTAACAAATGGTGATCTCAACCAATTGATTCTTGATATGGACTTGTTAGAAGGTAAAGCACTTCAGTCCTCCTCCATTACTTCTTAATTTGTACATTAGGGGGGAATATATTACAAGTTATTTTTTCAAATGCACTCAAAATATCTGAAAACCAAATCATTCAATAGCCTTAGACATTTTTTCATCATCCCTTCATAAAGCCCTAAGCACCACTACTCCAAAAAGTAAGAGTTTCAGGAAAAATTAGCTAAAAAAAAATGTTTTTAGCCCCATCGCACCTTGCATGAATAAATACCTGCGTTGGGCACACATTTGCAACCTGAGAACAGGTGCTGGTCAACACATGTTTCTCCCTTATATAGGTGTGTTGACTCTAGATATTCGGGAAAAAAATAATTTCGAAGCTTCCTCTTCCAAGATATTCCAAGGTATTTTTAACTATTTACGATGGATAGAGATATCGAATTCCTATCTAATCCTACGCTAGTGGTAATATATCTTATCCCTTAAGTTGATCCTCCCATTATATGTGGATCTCAAGCCTAGATTGGTAAATCCTAAACTACCTCTCTTACCCTATATATTTATTGCCTTCCCTAGCACTAGGGTTGTTTTTTGGAGATTTATAGTGCCCTCATGTTGGTTCTTTGAGCCTAAGGAGTCATCATATTCATGCATTAAGGTTGATGATGAGGTGTGCTTTGTGACAAGGAAGGAAAAGTCAACTTGGGGAGACATATACAATGTCCACTTTCTATTTATGGTTGTAACTCTATGCTTTATTTATTAATAAAAAAACATATTTTTTTCCTATACTTAGTCATGATATATGCTCATGTATTTCAATTCCATTTGACTCATTGATTAGATATATTAGATTATGTTATGTGAATGTTGTGGTTTCTTTATTTGTTTTAGTTATTCATGTAGCTTTTAACTATAACTCTTGGAGCCAGAGTTTGAACTTACAAGAAAGGAGGAGAGAAAGGATTACTATAGATTACAGGTAGGTATCTTTCATATACTCTAATTTCTCTAAGGAAACATTTGATATTTTTCCCTTTTTGTTTCTAGATTAGGCCACTAGATCTAGGGAGTTCATTTTTGTCTGCAAAAGTGAAATTTCCTTATAACACTCTTCATCCAAGTATATAATTATATTTATTGTTTATTTATTTTCATGTATAAATTTTGGGCATAAGGACAGGTATTGCAAATCCTATGAAAAAAATGATTATAAAAGGAATTATCAAACCTTTAGAAGCAAGTTTTCAGATAAAGAAGATTAAAATGGACCGAATAACATAAAGTATACATCAATTTCTCCTTCATTCAAGTATAATACAAAATTCTTTAAATTCTACAATTTTCGTCACATTTCATGGGAATGCAACATCAAGAGGCCACCTGGGAAAACCAGGGAAGAAAAGGTTTCTTCCAGGCAAGGAGAAAATAACATCATGGTTTGGAGAACAAAAAAACCAAGCAAAAAAATGAACATCATGAACTTGCCTTGAGTGCTCAAGGGATTAGTTTGAGTTTCTAATCAATTATGTGCTCTAAGGAAGAAACCATGATTCTAATATTTAAGTTTTTTCCTAATGAATATCATAATTAAATAATTTATATATTCAAATATCATTTTGTCAAAAATTAAATGTACAATGTGCTTTGAAGAAGGATTACAAATGTTACATCCATGACTTAATAACAATAGGTTTTGAATGCGGTGCTCCCTCATAGAAGGACATCAAATATGAAAAATGTGACAAGGACAATGTCAAGGATGCTCCATATGTAGATAATGTGAAACATGAAGGACTTCAAAATATGGAGGAGGAGACATGAAGAGGAAATCTTAGATATGATCTCCAAAATCTAGTCAAGTATTTGTGATAGATATGGAATTTGAAGAAGTAATAGGTATATGGTGAGAAATTATTAGTAAATGTAGTAAAGAAAATGAGAGAACTTGAGCACTTTAGTTGTCAGGGTTTCAAATATAAGTTTTGGAGGTGATATCTCAAGCATGAAATACTACACACAGGGAGAGTATAATGGTAGTAGTGTGATAGAAGGTATGTACAGGCGGAAAGGTTATGTAGGTCCACCATTAGAACAAGTAGCCTAATAGAAAGATAGTAGTGTAGGAATAAATGTTAGAGGAGTTGTTGAAAGAGGAAAATGAACATAGAAAGAAATGTTTGCAAGGAAAGAAGTTATAAGAAAGGGAAGATTCACATAGCGGAAAGCATGGTCTCAGGGGAAGATTCCATTTACAATAGGTTTAGGTCCATGGGAATGTTCAAGAACAATCATTGAGCATTGGTAGGAGAACATGTATAATTTTCCATTAATTTCAAAGGGGAAGAGAATGTAGAGGTTAAAAATAAGGTATTAACACAGAAGGTGGAAGTAGGAAGGAAAATGAGAGAAGAAGTAGGATCAAGTACGAAGAATTTTTGCAACTAGTTAGGGGGATTCCCTGAAAGCATGTTAGGGGGAGTTCAATCCATTCTCATGATGGTGTTACAATCAATAAAAAATGGGGACATTATTGCACATAGTGTTGACATTGACGATAACCAGTGTCATTGATGTCAAAGGGGATTCCTATGTGACAATGTCAATCATGAAACAAAGGAAGATGTATGATAACTTGATTTCTTGCATGCCATCATCAAGTGAAGTCAAAGAGGTTAGAATTTTACTAATTTTTTACTAAAGTTATGATATCCTGATGATTCTATTGTTGGATAGTCCTCTATGGGACCTTTCCAATGCTATGGCCACACTTGGGAAAAGTCCTCCCATATGAAAAGTTATGATCATTTAAATTTGGCAACTACAATGAGGATAAAAGCACCAAATTTATTAAAAATTAACACTAATTTTGTTAAACCATGAGCATATTTTGTGCAGATCTATGTTATTATGGTGAAATTGATAATGGATGTCACATAAATGTGCACATTGTTTAACCTATTAAAGATCATGAAAATTTTACATAATCTATCCATTGATATTTTAATGTCTGGTAGATGAAGTGTCAACTTTCTGGAGGTTTAATGAAGGTGACCCCTCTAGGCTGGCCTAGTCCCATAGTGACATGTGGACCCTTCAGTTAGATGCAACATGGACCCTTTACACAATCAATTATGAGATGGTGGCCCTCACATTTAAAAATCACAAGTTTCATGTAATGAGTTTTGGTCATGATGATGTAGGATGATGTGGCTATTGATTATGACATGGCTAGAGGAAGATGATGTGTCATGTTGTCACAGTGCCATATGGAAATGGCGATACAGGTATTTCAACTTACTAATAAGCATAATTATGTATGATACATGGCCCACTTGGAATGAGCCAAATAGAAGGTATGAAATCATGATGGAATTATCACTCTGGAACCTAATGAACCTTAGATTATGGTAATTTGGCATGGTCCCATGGGTGTCTAAAGGTCAGCTTGTTCCCTAGATTAAGGACTCCTAACATGTATATATCAATGCATGGCTTGTGATAAAGGACATAGTATGAGAAGGTTATGCATGAGGAAAAGGTTTATAATTTGTGGCTAGTCTGAGGTGATATGGTTTAGTTCATCTCAAGATCAAAAATTTAGAGGGTGCCAAGGGCATAGTTTTGACTAGCACATGTGGATATAGTTGTGGTCTTAGTACGATGACTTGAAGTGTGTTGAGGGAAATTTTTTTGACTGGCTCGCACCTGTGATGTGGATAATAATGTGGTTTTGGTCCAAAGACTTGGAGTGTGCCAAGGGATTAATTTTGATTAGCTCACACCTATGATATGGATACATTTGTGGTCTCATTCTGATGTCTTGGAGTGTGCCTAAGGCACAATTTTGATTGGCTCATATTTGTAACATGGATATAGTGTGGTATCAGTATGATGACTTTGTGTTTGTCGAGGGACTAGTTTTGATTGGCTCAGAAATATGATGTGGATACAACCATGGTATTATCCTGATGACTTAGATTGTGCCAAGGGAACATTCTTGATTGGATCGAAGATCATGACATGGTTAGATTGACCCTGGATAAAAAATAAAATCAATAAATCCACTTTGAATGAGGTATTCTATATCAAAATTGGTTGGTGTATGGTTTGTCTTCCATGACTTCAAGGGTTTGGACCCGATAAATGGTTGATTATTTTATTGTTTTCTTTCTATGCCAATGAAGGTCCATTTTGTCGAACTGTTAAGAGGCCAACCACATATCTTTTGTAGAATTCCCTCTGAACCTTGTGCAATTTGTATAATGCACACATGGGAGAGATATCTTGTAGACCGTTTAATGTTTCTAATATTTTGGGGGTCAAATTGAGTGAAAATGAATTTTGGAAAGGGAGTATTGATTGGATTATTTTTTAATCTAATAAATGAACATAGAAACATGTATTGATATTAGGGAAGTCATTGTCAGAGATATGATCATGTGAATAGGTGTTTGACATTGTTAAACAATGCACAGTAAATCACACACAAGGGGAAAGATAAGCATTGATTACATTCTATTAACCATAGATGTGCGTTTATAATACAATGTGGTGACCCTTGGATTCTACATTCCAACGTCACTTGGACTCCTTTTGTCCATTCGACTTCCACACCTACCCATAGAGGATTAGGTGTCCAACGTTCCCCCCCTTAATTCGAAGGGGTATGTGTGATTCCAAGAAGAGAGATGTAATTCAAATATCCAAATTATGCATGGCAGCACTTAGGCTGAATGAGCTCTCTGAGATGTTGGCATAAAGAGGTGGTTTAAGGATGACCACCAACACTGGAATTCTTAGTGTAGTTACCAAAACTCTTCCAAATTTGGCAAGAAGCTGAGGTCTTCTGCTAGAGGAGGTGTCCCTCATATTTGAAGAGGAAGACCTTCAACCTAGAAGAAAGGATGTCTACAACCTACGATGGTTTAAGGCTAACCACCAACTCTGGAATGCTTGATGCGTTTCCTGGAACTCTTCCAAAACTGGAAAGAAGCTGAAATCTTCTACTAGAGGAAGTATTCTGAATTCTTTGAAGAGTAAGAATATCAACCTCGTATAGATGTTTTAAGGTTGTCCCATCAACCAAAGGCATGCTCATGGGAATTCATGTCTCTGGCTACAATTCAGAATCTAGAATGATAGGTTTTGGCTCAGGCTCACTTGAACTACTATGTCTATGGCTATAACTCTAAATCTGGAATGAGATATTGTGGCTCAGGCTCACTTAATGTGGCTTCGAAGCTTGTATATGACCACCATTTTCCCCCCTGTCAGGTACAAGGTGAGATGATGGAAAAAAATCAATTTAAAGACTGTTCAATACTCTAGAACACGTTCTGACATATGACTTAAACATCTTCTTGGCTGTTGATGCCCATTGCCAAGAAGCGATCCATCCAAGATGAATCTTTGTTCTTGCAGGAGGCTTGTTTCTAAAGCATTTGTGTGAAGAGTGGGTGTACCGACCACAATGCTTGCATGGGTGAATATTGAAACAATGATCTTTAATATGGCCAATTCGATCACAATGATGGAATTTTACAATATGTTGTTGCTGCTATGGAAGAGGAGTAGAATATCGAACAACTAAAGGTGAGCTATCATGAAGAAATTCGACACTCTGAAATTTTATGGGCTTGGAGAAGTTCGAAATATGAAAGGACAACTCCTTTTCATATCCAAGACTTATTTTGTTCTTGTTATGAACAAGCTCTTCCCAAGGTCTGATGATGGGCTTGGGAAGTGCAGGCTGGATTTTTGCTTCTGCATTCATATCTAGTCTTGTACTGGGCTAAGTGAGATGATGCAAGTTTGTCTCAATGTTCTGAAAAAAAACAAGTTCGGAATGACAACTCTTCTGTTGAAGCTCATCTTGCTGTAGATGTGACTCAAGTTACAAAAAAATAATATTTTCTTGTGCATCTCGTAAACATGTTTGAATATCAGAAATGGTGTACTTGTTTATTATAACTATACTTTCAGTGGTATACACCATTATAGTTCTCAATAACTCTAATAAATTATCAATATTATCCATTTTATGAACCATCAAGTTTAGAAAATAAAATTCAAAAGATTGGATGCTTCACTACCAATGGTTATTACCAAGGTGGTAAAAAAATACGAGTAAATGCTCTTGATCTAGCTATATTTCCTCACCATAAAGACCAAGGGAAATTTCAAAAACCAAGCTTTGTGTGGCCAAAATATGAATAAATCTATGATGCCACTACTATTCTGAAATGGTGACCAATTTTTTTTTAGCATTTACCTTCACATTGTCAATATGCAGAGATTTGTGGCTGATAGATTTAGGAGGATCGCAACCCCAGAAACGGCTTTATTCGTCTTCTGGTTCTTCTTGATTCAATTTCTAGCAGTATTCTTCTTCTTCCAAAGGGGATTGGTGATGAACTTCTTGGAAGCAACAACAGGCGTTTTAGTGGTGGCCTGGATGGCCTTCACTAGGGAACACTTCTTGAGCTCCTCAGTGAGCTTAAGAGAGCCCTTGACTTGCATGAACTTGCTCTTTTCAGTCAAAATTCTCAGTTTGTTAGTCAAAAAATTCTTTGAATTGGATGGTAGGTTGCTCTTATAGTGCGCTTCAATGTACTTCATAATGGCCTAGCTACTCGAATCCATGCGCTCTATTAGAGAGGCAATGAATAACAACTTTTCTTCGTCTTCTAATGCTAGGAAGTGATATCTAGGGGGATACCTTTCCTCCCCGCTCACCCCCAAGACTTTCAATCCCAAGGTTTTGAAATGTGAATACGCAGTGCATGGAGAAATTGTTGATCATGCCCAGAGGCTACAAGAGGAATAAAAATCTTCACTTCCAAATTGCAGAGATTTCACCAATTTAGTCAATTTCGAAATGAGAAGAGAAGGTGCTTAATCGAGTTAAACCAAATCCAATGGATTTTTTTTCTTCCTTTGACATCAAATTATGTTCCTGATGGAGTAGTTGTTCTACATCAAATTTAACCTCTCGCTTCTTCCTCCTTGAGTGAATTGAACAAGTGGCCTTGTGGCCTCAGAATGCAGGGCCTTTATTTAATGTTCTAGCTCATCCCAACTGAACATCATATTTTCCTCTATGAAGCTAGAGAATGAGGGAATCCATGTTGAGTTGCGAGGGAATGGGTGACCTGATGATAGTTATAGCGGTGTCAGTCAGCGTGGTGGTACTGTTGGCTTTGGGGTGTTAGAAATTGTTGGATAATTGTGCTCATTCTCTGTAATCTCCCGAGGATGAGGATGCTTGTAGGCTCAAAAATGAGGCTGCTCCTGTCTCATGGACTCGGCTACCTTCGTTTTGTGTAATCATAAAAAAATTGTGTTGAATGGTATTAATGTGGAAGGGGCAAGGGGTCGTGGGGAGGGGAGTCTGCGAGGAGAGCGGGGTGAGGGGGGATGGAGTGGGAGGAGGGAAGTCAGAGGGGTTGGAAGTGTAAAGGGTCATGTGGAGGAGTCTGATAGAGGGATGAGGGATCCGGCAGAGGGATAAGGCCATGGTAAGTCGAGGAGAGCGACGGGAAGAGCGTAGGTGAGCTAGAGGTGTTAGGGAGAAGCTATGTTATGGAGCGACGGAGCCTAGAAGGCCAAGCGTAACCAACACTTGACAATAGAGAAGTGCAGGTTAGAATCGTGCTATGGACACCTCTAACACTTATGAAAATTATGAAGTCTCTTATGCAACAACATAAATTGACATAATGTGTTTAGAAACAAGAGGGTTTTGCCTCCAAATAAGATCATAATCCACTTTCCAAATTGGTGCACTAACATTCACATAGGGGACATATGAGTAGGTCCCTCCGGTGCTTTTCCAAATGATCCCCGTACTGTTGTATGAACTATGAGAAAATAATGAATTGATTCATGGAGATCCTACTTGAAAAAAGGTCTTGTACACAACACTGAAAACCAAGATTATTAACCCATGTAATAGAAAGGGAGTCTACCAATGGAGAGTTGGGTTTGAAGGCCTTGTATGAGGGTAATAGTGAGGTCGATTGTGCAAAACCTGTGATATTACAGTTGACGGCGGTTTGGAGAGCCACAAATGGTGGTTTTCACTTCAACATATGACGGTCGGGCAATATTTGTTGTGATTTCAATAGCCTGCATGATAAACAGGTGTTTGTTGCACATCGGGTGTGGAAAGTGGAGGGACACAGAGCCAGGAGTTGTATGGCTGTGTCTTAAAAATTTGGGTGGAACACGGTGGTACCACCAACAAAATCACCACGAGGTTATACCACAATTCCAATGAGGTAGTGTATCAATGTGCAGGGAGGTAGTTTATTAATGCCAGAGCCAAAGTCAGAAGCTGGAAGGGATGAGGGGGCAAAAGGAAAAAGCATTACTCTTACATCCTTTCAGAGTTAGCAAGGACATGATTGAATGGTAGAGGAGAGGAACAGAATTTCTGTCAGTCAGTAAATTAATGTAGGGTTATGGAAAGTGAGTAGAAATGACAAAAATGACAAAAATGACATTTGTAGAGAGGCCACTGAACGAATGGCTCTGATACCATGTTAAACAATGCACAGTAAAGCACACACAAGGGGAAATATAATCATTAATTACATTCTATTAACCATAGATGTGCATTTATAATACAATGTTGTGACCCTTGGATTCCACTTTCCAAGGTCACCTAGCCTCCTTTTGTCCATTCGGCTTCCACACCTACCCATAAAGGATTAGGTGTCTAACAAACATATGAAAAAAGGGTAGGTTCATTTAATTTTTATTTTAGGTTGTTGATCCAATCTAAAATATTATTAAAAGTGGTCAACACTAGGTTGAAGAAGAAGATGGGTACCTCCAACGAGGTCAATTCCTCAACCAGGTTGAATCCTATAACAAGTCAAAGATTGCACATTATTTAAGGTTGGGGGAATCAACCAGGTTATGAGCTATTGTAAGTAGGTTCTTGTACACTATTCGAAGATAGTTCCTCAATCGGGTTGTATCCTATTGTAAGTGGGTGCTTGCACATTTTTGGGGTCAGTGCCTCCAACAGGTTGGTGCCTACAAATATATGCAAACAAATTGAAGAAGAAGATGAAATAATGTGTGGTCATCCCCCTCAAGGGTTTCCACATAAATACTGGTGTTCTCATGTGTTGATGTGTTGATGGTTTGTTAATGCATAGTTTTATTCATTTTATAATGGACATTATTTTCTGATACAATGCAACATAATCAATTATTGATGAAATTTTTTGAAATGATAAATTTTCCATCACAATGATTCACTGGCCCCTCTCTTAGTGTGATGTTTGGTCTAACACAGTCTCACAACAACCATTTTTGGAAAGCAATGAGCTAAAATTCTCCTATCAATTGAGGTTTTTTTGGGCTTGCAATTGTGCTATCTCAAATCCCTGAGCATAAGCACATGAGCCTCATGTGAGGCCCTGTCTCACATAAGGTTTAGGTGCATTGACCTTGCTTTTATTTATCTATTTATTTTTAATGTTATTTATTTCACTTTTTTTAGTTATATATATTCAAAAATCATTTTTTTAATTATAAGTATAATAATTAGTAAATGTTGATTATTATATCAGTTAATTGAACATTAGTCTTAATTAACTTAGAGTTTGATTAATTAATATTATGGAATTAACCATAATTTATTAAATTTAATTTAATTATGATTCTTAATGTAATTCGAATAGTAAAAAAATTAATGTTCATTCCTTAAGGGTTATAAAAGGGAATTTGATACTAGAAATATTGCTAGTGGTAGTTGGAAAGTTCTCCATAGTGCTAGCTTAGTTAGCGTTGGGAGAGGATTTAGTAGATTCATGAGGATCTCCTCAATATCAATATTGACCATTTATGAGCATAATAAAGGAAAACTTACACCTATATTTTTATATATGTATGTGATCCAAGTAAGAGTTGACAATGTCCTAAGCTACACTAATAAACCTTGTGTGTCATGCATAGATTTGACTAGGTCATAATAATGAGGATGTGAAGGAAGCAAGGTCGAGGAGGGTCATCAGAAGGAACACCTCCACCAAAACCTTCACTGCCATTGATAGAGTTGGCTCTCATCTTGAATTCCCTAGAGGGAAATAATGAAACTTTAAGAGGATGCCAAATATCTGAGGTGGAATTAAAGCACCCTCTATCAGGGGTAGGAAAACCAGAAGGATCGAGGGAATCTAATAAAGGACCTCCAATTGAGGGAATTACTAGGGAATTTCATTTATTAAGTTCTTACATTTCACTGGAGTTCATGCTATTGAATGTGTAAAGGCTTAACTGGAAGGAATGATGAAGTGTTTCACATTAAGAGAGCATACTTTCAATTCAAAGGCTAAGATAACAATATTTTAGCTAAAAAATAGTTCCTTGAATTAATGGAATAAATAATAGCAAGAACGACGCTTCACTCCTAATAGTGTCACCTGGGAGTTATTTAAGGAAAGTTTTAGGAAAAGTGCCTACCAAAGTATTCAAAGAAAAACAAGTAGGAGCCTTCCATACTTTTGTGTATGCAAATTACATTGTAGAATAATATGAGGCCAAATTTATCGAATTGGTTAAGTACGTCTCCTATATGGACACTGATTAACACCAGGTAGATAATTTTATCTACATATTAAACCCTAAGATTAGGGAAATGGTTCAAATGTAGAAACCATCCTCAGTTGTGGAAGTTATTGAAAATTCTCACTATGTAGAAGAGAAATTAGACTTGAAAGGGGGGGAAGAGCCATTTTTTTCTGAAAAAACCAAGGTTTGTGGGGAAACCCCCTTGAACCTTCTCCAAGGGAGGAAGTTCAAGGCCGATTCAATATGGAAACAATGTTGTACATAGTACAATGGAATTAGAGATTTCTATGGCTGCTAGTGTAGCTTCGCTAATAAATTCCAAAACATATGTAAGTCAATGAAAGATGCATGGAGTTGAAATAAGAGGCGATGGTTCCAAGGGAAGAATATTGTTCCACATGGTTCTACATAATTCCATTCAAAATATACCATGCACCACCTTGTTGGGAATGTATTAGACCTCATTACTAGTATGATTTCCCTTAGTCACAACCTAGCACCACCCATAGAGATGGGAAGGGGAATAAATCACCATTATATTTATGCAGTGATTGATAAACACCAATATGAACACTAATTCATCATAGTAGAAAAATTAGGTGTCATAAATAGTGTGAATGTAAAATTTTTGTCTAATTCTAGTGCTACAGATAATTTCATTTCACCATTTTCATTATAAAAACTAGGGTTAGAAAGCTATGAATATGATGAATTTAAACAAGTTTAGAGGTATTGTAGGGTAATAAAATCAATAATACCTAGTATTGACCAATGCTGGTTAAAACGATGGTATGATATTTTTCCAACCCAAGTCGAGATGGATTTTAGGGTAAGATAAGTAATATGACCTACTGTTGATCAATGTTAGGTGAACCTTAGGGTGTGTACACATAATTTAAATGCATACGTCACTACGAAGGGGACATATGATGTAATCATCATAATGGATTTACTAGAAGCTCATCAAGCTTTGGCACACTCTTTTAAAAAGAAAGTGATATCTTTAGATGATGGAGATAGATCAATTGAGATTTGTGGTTTCAAGAGAGAAGTATCCTTTCAATTCATCTTAATGATCAAGGTAAAAAATTTCCTCAGTTAGGATGTAATTATATGTAGTTGAGGTTTTAAGTGACAAGAAGGGATCTTGCCTAGATTAACACCTAGTTCTATCAGAATTTGATGATGTTTTCCACAAATAGTTGCTATAATTACCCCTAGAGAGAGACATTCATTTCGTAGTCAATGTTAAAACTAGTGCGAAGCCAACATCTAAGAAAACCTATAAGATGATGACTATATAACTTTTTGAATTTAAAATAATGCTAAACGATATATTATATTTGGGAAAAATTAGATCCCCCTAGGGTGCACCAATGACTTTTTTCAAGAAGAAATATGGATCCTTAAAATTGTGTAAAGATTACATGGAATTTAATCGATACATAATAAATTATATTGTCGTCTGATTCTGTGATCTTCATAGAATTACTTTAACTCGTTTGAAGGAAAATTTTCTCCTATATCAAAACTCAAGGACTTAATATTTAGATCATTTTGTTTGAAACTTGTACTTTGAACACCTTAAACTTTCTAAGGAATTTTAAATTTTCTCTAAGTAGAATGATACATGTTTCCTTGGTATACTCATAAATGAAAAGCACAAAGTTTCTTTGTCCTCTTAAAGTTTGAGTTTTTTTTGGGCTGCATATATCTCTATGAACTAACTACAATGGTCTAATTCTTGAATATTATTTTATCTTGAAGTGCACTCTTATCTGTTTCCCAAACTAACAAAGATTGCATATGGAGTTATTTTTCTCGAATATCTTTGGCATGACCCTTCTTTTGTCTTACTATTTTTTTGCAAGATTTTTGAAGCTAATATGTCCTATTATTCTATGCCATAGGCAATTTTCAACCACATTGCATATGCAATATTTTTCTTTCGCTCCATCAGAGATATATACATTGCTAGGAGTTCTAATTTATTTGACTATCAATTTTCCTAATTTTGATTTCCTTGTTGACATCCCTTAGACTAAAATGCGAAGTCGTAACTTTAGTCACACATTTTTATTACACTTAAAATATTGTTCTTTGAACCTTTAAAATATAAGATATTTTCAAGTTTAGACTTTTCATTTAGATTGATTATCCCGTTACCTCTCATCTTGGTTATTGCATCATTTCCAAAGGTGAAATTTCTTCCTTTTTGGAGAGAAACTTGCTCTTGTCCCCTATATAATTAAATATAACACTTTAAATTCTTATATATATATATCTATATATATATATATATATATATATATATATATATATATATATATATATATATATATATATATATATAGGCTCTGCAATCTATGGGCGTATAACCAAAGTTATGACATGGAATACACTTTCCATAAAAGAGATTTGGGTACTTTAAACTATATAACCTTCATGGAGGAGTGACCCTTATGAATTCTTTCTCTTTATCTCATCGTTTCCTTGGATATTCTGAGTGTCTTTTGTGAATCTAATAGGATCATTTCTTTGATGGTTCTTCCTTTTGTACGTTCCTCTATTTTTTTTTGTTAGTCCTTCCTTTAATCACATTTACATAGCTGAAGGCTCTCCTTTTTCTGGGGACTTTGCAACTTGATTATGCTTTCAAGATCTCAAGATGTTATTTATAAGCTATACTAGTATTGATTATTGTTGATATTTGATTACTAAGGATGTTATAGAGGGCTCCAAATCTATTTATAAATCACAATTTTAGATCCATTTGATCATTATATTTTTCAATATTTTTTCTTAAAGAGACTACCCTTTCTTCAAGCCTCTCAGAATTTATCTCCCATTATGTCAACCGATTTGAAAACATTTCCTCTCTTCTCTCTACTTCCTTAAGCTACATATTCAGATGGATGATTACTTCTTTGTTTGAATTTGGTTCTCTCTCTTCAACTTTCTTTGATATTTCCCATTTTATGAATTCAATTTCATATTCTAATCTTTCACAAATCTTTTTATCATATTTTAGTTGTCTTATTAGTGTTTCTTTAGTTGTTTTATCTTCTTTTAGATAAACCTTTTGGATATTTATTTATTCTTTATGAGAAAAATGATTTTCTCTTTTTTCATTTAGTAGTTGTTCTTTTAATTTCAAGTTCATTCTTTTGGTCTTCCTTACTTCATCAAAGCACTAATTGGTTATCCTTCAATGTCGACTCCACATTTTCCTTCTTCTTCAAAGTCTAACTCATATTAGTAGATATTTTCAATTTATATGACCATAAGTAAGGATTCATATAACTCTTCTTTGTATGTCCATTCATCATTGTCTTCTGATGATAAATTATCTTCTTTGGAATAAAACATTTTCTTCTTCTCAGATTTTCCATTCTTATATTTTTTAGATTTACTTTTATTCTCATACTCTTTGTCCTTCTCTTAATATTATACTTAGAATAAATGCATTTTGAAATAAAGTATGTTATTATACCAAAGTCAAAGCATTTGAGAGGCAACTTACCTTTATACTTTCCAAATCCCCTTTTCAACTTTCTGTTGAATTGGGCTACCTATGGATCCGACTCATGACTTGGGAATTACTAAGGATCCTTTTCCTTCTCTGATACTTTGAAGGAAACCTCATTTGTTTCCAACCTTTATTTTCTAATCCTCATTTCATAGGTTGTAATAATTGCATGTAATTCTTCCATTGTCAATTTTTATAGTTCCTTCATCTCCTCAATGGTTGATATCTTTGCATTAAATATCATAAGAAGATGTCTTAATACCTTTTGAACAATAGTTTCTTCATAATTGTTTTCATTTGGTCCCCTAATGGTATTTATCACATCATCAACTGTAAGAAACAATAGTATCAATATATTCATCCTCATTAAAACCTCATTCAGTGAGTTTGAAGTTTGGCCTTCTTTACCTTTTCATCTCCTTTGTATATGCTCTAGCATTGGGGAAATTTAAAGGTCTAAGATGAGCCTCCGACGGAAAATAATAGTTAAAATAATAAATAAGGGGTGAAATTTTCAAGGAAAATAAATAAAACTGATTTTTATTTTATTTTTGGCTCATCTCATAAATTTACTCAAACATCAAGTGTAGAAACCCATTGAATGCAAAATTAAATTTCAAATCCAAAGAATACTCACTCTAGATGGGTTTAAGTAGACCCACATTGAAAAAAATGTAAAATACATGAAACAAGCATGTTCAACATGCTTTTTCATGTATTTTCAGTTTTTCCAATATGGATCTACTCAATACTATGTAAGGTGGGTAATTTTTGGACGTGGAATTTAATTACACATCCAAGGGATGTCTATACTTTGAGTAAACCTATAAGGAGATAAGAAAAAAAATAATTAAAAGAAGTAGCTTTCTTCTTTTCCCTCCAAAATATTCTCCCATGTGGATGCCATCATCATCTTTAATCCTATTGGTTCTTTTAAAGTTAATTTTGTTCATATATTTTTTGTTTGGACACATACTTTTTAGCTCAAAATTCCCCTAATGAGCCCATCCAGATATCCTTGGCAAACTTATAGTTCATTAATTTCATGAACTTTGATTCGAAAGGACCACACATGATTGTGTTCATTTCTTTTGCATTGCTTGTAAACAATATTATTCCATCTAGGTCTACTGGAGGTGTATCTCAATTTTTATATCCATCTTAAATAGACACCCAAAAATTAAATAAGAAACCATTCAGACTTTCTATAAAGTATAATTTTTCCTACAAAAGAGTGGAAATATGCTCGAGAGGGATCTATCTCAACTAGTGATTTTTTAGGCACCAACCTAACATTGTATTTTTTGAAGGAACCAAGTTACATGAGACACAAATCCCCTCAAATATATAAGAAAAAAGTTTCTGTAGGCACCAACCTACTTGGATTTTCAAGTATCAGCTTGTTGGAGACACCAATCCCCTAATATTTGCAATTACATGGTTGCTAGAGGGTCTAAACCGCTATGTATCTGCTGATCAAATTTATTCTACCTTCTAGATCCTTGTTTCATCACATTTTCAAACTAGATCCTAAGGCATCTTCTTCAATTTTGACAAACACTTTAACTTTGATCCCCTTCCTATATTTTCTTTCACAACAACAATATTCTCTTTATAATTCAATAATAGTATACTCCCGTTATGCATAATTACACACTCTATTCTATACAATACTTATGAGCTATAATCTCATACTTCTGCGCATCATGTAATTTTTTTACACATGTTAACTCAGGTCTACTACCACACCATTGTTGAGATTTATTTTTGTCACATAAAATATCAAATATCTATAGATCTTCTATCTCTTCACACGACTTGAACATTCACTTCACCTTTTCCCTCACAACATGCACATTGAGTTCTTATGTGTGTGCCTCCCTCATTCACAATTTATGATGGAGTATATGTTATGATCACCACACCACCAAAAAAATTATATTTTAACAACATGTTTCTATTTATAGATTTTCCATGCTCCATTTAGTTTCATCTTCGTGCCTTTTCCTACCTAGGTGGTTTCTTTTCTTTTAATCCTACATAATTATTTCTTGTAACTAAATATCTAATAAAACCATAAAATTTTAGAGTCATAGCCTTTCTCAACAATTGCCTCAACATTTAATTCCATAAAATTAATGCGCTAACAACTTTTGACCAACACTACTTTGTTGTGGAACCTAGAGAAACCAGAACTTTGCTAGCCAACACTATATTGGGACTGAAATCCAGAAACTATTAAAAAAAATGATGTCTAACTATTCCATTGCTTTAAGAATTTTCCTTTTCATATGATTCACTGCCTTTCACTTCACCATTTAATGCTCCATTTTCGCAAGACCTGATGTGGGACCTAGGAGTACTATGACTATTTTTGTTGCATTATCTTCATATCAATAATAAACATGTCAAGGTTCTTTAATACATAAATTTCTTACCAAGCATAATGCTGACATCAATCAGTGCCCTTGATTCTATTACATCTTGCCATCATAGAACTGATTACTAGGTGCTACATTGCATTTGACATCATCATTTCCGCCTGGTTGGTTTGGCCCCCTCTTTGTGTGGGGCAATGGAACATATAATTACCACAACATAATTTTTTCCTTCGTATAGAATTTTTCTCTACACAAACATTACTTCCACATAGAATATTTTTCCACACAAGCTTTGCTTCCTTCTTCAACATGCTTTCCTCTCCCTTCTTGGCCTTAACATCCTTGGCATCAATGATAAGACTATTAATAGATATTTAGCTGTGGGATAAAAGGGAAATCCTCTTTGATACTCTTGCTACTCTTGTTATCCTATACAATTGTAAGTTTGGGGATGCGATATCTTTAAATAATACTGGAGAAAAATAGATCACATCGATTCTTTTTTATATAAATTACAATATTAGTACTAAAGGAAATATAACCTATCCTATCACTTACCCACATTGAGAGCATGGAAATGGTTAGTAATTTATGTACAAGAAAAATATAAAAAACACGGATTACAAGAGGCTCCTCAAAATTTATTCAAGATCTAGGAAACACCACCAATGGTTCAAGCAAGATGGTGTCAAGATGCCAAACCTTAGATAAATCATGGGGAACATAGGAAGATGTCATTTTATGAGATATTATATTAATACAAACATTATTACATCTAAAGTTAAACATAATCCATGGTGTGATAAATAATTAGAAGATAAAAGCAAGTTAAGATATGAGGAAGTTTTCAACCATAATCTAAAAGATCAAAAGCATCTCATTAGCCTAAAGAAGAAAAATAACATTTCTGAACTATAAACAAACTCCCATAAGGTACTTAATAAAACTAACTATTGACTAATTCCTAAAAATAGTGGGATGAAAGAATATGTAGGAACTTTCTAATGGAGTCATTTGCATTTACCCAAATTAGATTCCAATTTCAAAATAGAGTGTCATGTGTATATAGAAATTTGATCTCAATTTCAAAATAAAGTCCCATGTGGATACTAAAATTTGATCTCAATTTCAAAAAAATAGATTGTGTTGAGTTAACCAAAATTAGATCTCAATTTCAAAATACAAAGTGCCATGTATACCCAAATTAAACCACAATTTCAAAATATAAAGTGCCCCACCTATGTTTTTTTAACATCCTAATCAAATTATGGTAATCTAGCAATATTTCTAGTAATACTTTTTTAGCACAAAAATAAGATTTTAAAGATGTCAATAATATCTTCACATTTTTAAAGCTATGATAAACTTATTCTAGTCTCCATAAACATTATTCATCATCCTCATCATCACCACATCAAACTCCCACTAAAATTACCAATCAAAACATCATCTCACTAAGATTTGTTAAACCTCCCTTCTCTCGTAGAACAATTTATATCGACATAAAAATTCCTACCACATAAATTACTTGTACTTCAATTAAAATTATGTTATTTTGATGTGATAATGTGATCCTTGATTTCCTTATCTGGAAACTATATAAATAGCAACAAAATTATTTTTTCTGTAGCAAGTACACTTTGACAGCAATAACCCATGGTACTTCTAAGCAAAATATTCAACAAGCACGGTACTTCTAAGAAAAATATGCAACCTTATGGTAGTGCCTGTAGAAATTTTCTGAATAATGATATTTATCCACCGAGATTACCCTGATCACATATCAATTCGAATTCATATGCAACACATAATCTCTTCCACTCAGATCATCACACATGCGGAAATAAAACAAGCGATAGCACATCAAATCATCATACACATTAACACAGTATGTATGGGGAAAGCTTATAGCTGAAACCCCGCAGATATATGTGTATATTATAATGGAGAAAACATGTAACAACTCAGTACAATACTCCTCACAAGTACTCAGTACTGTCTCATGAAGTTACACACAAACTAGCTTCGTTTTGAACAAGTCACGGGTTCAAAAATCATTCACTAATTGCCTGCCTCTATTGCGCAATCACTGCTGGCCTAATAAGAGATCCAAGGTTCGAATCTCCTTGGCTTGACAACGCAATCATCATTGGCAATTGCCTCCAAGTGTGGTGCAAATCTCATGCACAACTGATGTCACAACTGATAGCTGTACTCACCCTTTCATCTACCTCTTTCACTGGTCTCCACTGAACTGTCCATGCACTCTAGTGAACTGATGTGTTCTTGAGTTGAATAATGAGTTACTAATTTAGTGAATTAAATAATATTTAATTCACTCCACTCATAACTAGTTGATTAGCTAGTTAAACTAATCTCAACCAGTTCAACTAAGTTAAACCGAACACAACTCTACTAGCTGTCCCATTAACTCCACCAAACTTCTGCAACTGAAGTCCTAACTGAAGTCAACCATGCATGAGCTCACCAAACCCCTAGGAATAGCGTAATTCCTCTGTCAGATGCATGAGCCACTTCCAAGGCTCGAACTGAAGTGCTCCAAGAGAGTAAACTGAAGTTTAGAGTCCAAATCTTATTAAGGGTAAATAATATTTGACTTCCCTATTTTTAGGAAGGCAGTCTAAAAATAGACTTCGACCTAAATGTCTAAAAATAGAGGTCCATCTATTTTTACCAACATGACCAATACTCCAAGAATAACATACTGCAACCCCTGGACCATGCTCCATATGTCTAAAAATAGACTTTGCGCCAAAATTTGCCTGCGGGCCCACTTAGTGAAGACGAATTCATTTCACTAAGCTCCATCATCTTGCTGCATTTTAAACACTCCCTCTCAGCAAGATATGGATTATCTTCAACCCCTATCCTGCCTCTGTGGAATTCGAACTTGCTCCTGGTGAGCGCCTTCGTCAATATGTCAGCATCCTGATCCTTCGTGGGAACATATCAAAGCATCATGATTCTCCGCTGAAAAAAATATCTGATATGATGGTACTTGATGTCGATGTGTTTGGATCTATCATGAAATACTAGATTAGCTGAGAGCTTGATGCAGCTCTGGTTATCACAATAAATCACTATAGGCTCCAAATGAAACCCGAACAATCCAACGAGGATCTTCCTCATCCAAATAGCCTCGCATGCAGCCAAGCTTGCTGCCATGTACTCGGCCTCTGCTGAACTGAGTGCCACGGATCTCTGCTTCCTGCTGTACCGGGAAAATGCTGTCGACCCAATGCTGAAAACTTCTCCAGATGTGCTCTTCCGGTCCGTTGGGCTCCCTGCCCAATCTGCATCAGTGAAGCCAGAAAGCTTCGCTCCATCATCCTGTCTGTACCATACACCATATCCTGATGTGCCACTAATATAGCGCAATACATGCTTTCCTGCCTTCCAAAAGAGCTTGGTAGGCTTAACCATAGCTTGTGAAAGATGGTTAACTGCATAACATATATCGGGTCATGTATTGACCAGATACATAAGCGACCCCACCAACTGTCGATAGACAGTGGCATCCACTACCTCCGCTGAAGTAGCATCCTCCTTCCTCCAACCACCAGGAAGAGGAGTGTCAACAGGCTTGCAGCCTTGCATGTTGAACCTCTCCAAAATCTCCCAAGAATACTTGCCCTGAGAAACAAACAGTCCTCCGCTGCGCTGCCAAATCTCCAATCCTAGGAAATAATGAAGGATGCCCAAGTCCTTCATCTCAAACTCTCGTGCAAGATCCTCCTTGCATGAAAGTATCAACTGCTCATCGCCAGTCAAAATCAGATCATCTACATACAATATGATGATCAACAGCTTCCCCTCCACCACAATCTGGTACAGGTTTGGATCCGCCTCACTCTTGGAGAATCCAAGCCCGGTGAAGTAGCTGTCTATCCGAGTGTACCAAGCACGAGGTGCTTGCTTCAGCCCATACAGTGCTCTCTTGAGTCAGCACACATGCGACTCACTGCTGAAGATCTCGAAACCTTCAGGCTGCTCTATGTACACCTCCTCCTCAATAACTCCATTGAGGAACGCAGTCTTCACATCCATTTGATGGATGTGCCACCCCATCTGCGCTGAGAGAGCAAGGATCGTCCGTATGGAAGAGTACCTTGCGACAGGTGCAAAAGTCTCCTCATAATCGATCCCCTCGATCTGTGAGAAGCCACGGGCAACAAATCTCGCCTTGTACTTCTCCACACTCCCGTCAGCCGCCTGCTTCACTTTGTAGATCCATCGCGAACCCACCACTGATTTTCCCTCCGGTCTTGGGACAATCTCCCATGCACTGTTTCTGACGATCGAATCATATTCTTAGATAATGGCATCTACCCATGCGGGTTCCTCCACAACTTCCTCAAAAGAGGATGGCTCCGTCACAACACATTGACTCACAAGAGCCATGTATCCAGTGTACCGATCCAGTGACTGCCTCTGTCTGCACTGTGCTGTAGGTGGCCCTACAACCTTCTCTGCATCTCGAGCCAGTCGCTCAGTTTCTATAGTGCGCATGCGCCCTCTGATGGTTGGCGCTGCATGGGTGGTTTCTTCCACCTCCTGAACTTCCTCTTGTGGCTGATCCACATCCGGAAGCTCCTCCTTAGGAACTAACAGCTCCTCATCTGCATGCAAGTGTAGCTCCCTCTCAAGCGAACATTGCATGGCTTTCTCCTCCTGAAACTTGATATCCCGTCGCACAACAGTCTTTCGACTGTCTGACAAATACACCCGATAGTTGTGAGGTGTATCAGTGTACCCCACAAATATTCCAACCTCTGCGGTCGGATCCAGCTTCCTTCTCGCATCCTTCATCACATGCATGTAGACAGGAGAACCAAAAATCCGCAAATGGGAAATATCAGGCCTCTTGCCAGAATAAGCCTCCTCCGGTGTACTCATGCTAAGAACCTTGTGAGGACAACGGTTCTGCACATACACTGCTGTATTGCATGCCTCAGCCCACAAGTGAAGGGGTAGGCCCTGATCATGCAACATCGCCCGTGCAGCACCCACGATCGTTCTGTTCTTTCGCTCAGCCACCCCGTTCTGCTGTGGGTTATGAGGTGTGATGAGCTCTCTCCGAATCCCTTCTGCGCTGCAGAACTCCTTGAATTCAGCCGAGATGAATTCACCACCATTGTCGCTCCTTAGAGCAATCACCTTCTTCCCCGACTCCTTCTCGACCAGTGCTTTAAACTCACAGAACTTTGCGAATGTATCACTCTTCTTCTGCATGAAGAAGATCTAGCACTTTCGAGAGAAATCATCAACAAATATCACGTAGTACTTGTGCTTTGTTGTCGAAGCTACTGAGAAGGGACCACACACGTATGTGTGAACTCTCTCAAGGATCTTCGTGGCGCGACTATCCTTCTCGTGAAAGGTGGCTTTCACATACTTCCCTAAAGTACACCCCTTGCACTGATCTGACTGCGCAAGAGTGCCCTTAGGAAGCCCAGTAGAAATCTGCTGCAGTATCTTCAAAGCTCTGTGGTGAAGGTGGCCCAATCTCCTGTGCCACAGTTCGCCCTCATCATCCCGGCTCACCACTTCTCCCGCCTTGCATGCCATTGCTGCGCAGCCATCTACTTGCAACTAATAAAGGTTCTTGGTTCGAACCCCTATCTTCCGGGTCTCTCCAGAAGTCTTACTGCGCAGGAAGGCTTTTCCTTCGCTGAAGACCACATCATAACCCTTATCTTCCAACATCGCCACAGAGATCAAGTTCTTCTTCAATCCAGGTACATGCATGACATCCTTCAATACAAAGGGTTTACCAGACTCCCTCTGAAAGGATATGGTACCGATACCGGTCGCACTGTATCTACCATCATCGCCCATCTCGATGTGCACACCCAAATCTTTGTCCTCCAGATCTGAGAACAACTCCTGATCTCCCGTCATATGAAATGACGCACCACTGTCCAAGAACCACACCGATCCCATCACACTTGAAACCAAGCATGCGATCAGTGAAAATTCAAGCTCGAACTGCGAAGCCAAAGCTTCTCCATCTGCAGATCTTCCCGCTTGCTTGTTTTTCTTCTTCTTCGGACAGTTGGTAGCATAATGTCCGTGATCATGGCAGTGAAAACACTTCACTTTCGCTATATCTTTCTTCTTGCCCTTTGCACCGGAATGAGAAGGTTTCTTACCCTTCCCCTTCTTTTCTTTGGCAACCAAAGCGCAATTTTCCTCATCAGCTCCCTTTGATGAAGATCCATCTCTGGTAGTCCTCCTTATCTCCTCCTGCATGAGATCCGCCCAAAGGCGCTCCCATCCCGGCAACTTCTCCCGACCATTGACACTATCTTGATATGAATGCCAAGCCTTTGGAAGACCAAGGAGAGCTAGGTCCACCATGTCCTCATCTTCGACAATCACCCCCACGCTTCCCAGCTCATCTCTGCATTGAGTGAACTTCGTGAGGTATTTGGTGATACTGTCGCCTTTCTCCATCTTGATGTTTCTGAGCTTATCTTTGAGCGCCAGCTTCCTTTGGTCGCTCTTACTTTGGAATAGATATGTCAATTCTTTCCACATTAAAAATGGAGGAGCCTTTCCATGTAGGCTGGATACAATATGATCCTTGACGCCCTCTAACAGGATCCTTCGACATTTCACCATCTTCTTTTGCCATGCTTCAACTTCAGCAGGATCAGTGGGCTTTTGGACATCCGTATCCACGAACTCCTTCAGTCCATTATCTTCTAATACTGCCTCCATGCGATCCTTCCATGCAACATAATTCGAACTGCCTTCAAGAGCATATTCGAGTCGCAACCCGTTGAAAGACATTTTCAACTCTGGCACCAAGAAAACAACTGCTGCAAAATTTCGAATTCCACCTCAAAGCTCAACCACTCTAGATCTGTGAGAACAAATTATTTCTAGCACAGAGATCGACTGCAGGGGCATTTACTGGATGTATCACCTTTCAAAGGAAAGGATGGATCCAGAGGCTACCTGGCCCGCATGCAGACTCTGTCTACCGAAATAAGTTTGTAATCATTGTGATGATCAATCTCTGCTCCGATAATTAATCTAGCTCCGATACCATGTAGAAATTTGCTGAATAATGATATTTATCCACCGATATTATCCTGATCACATATCAATTCGAATTCATATGCAACACATAATCTCTTCCACTCAGATCATCACACATGCGGAAATAAAACAAGCGATAGCACATCAAATCATCATACACATTAACACAGTATGTATGGGGAAAGCTTATAGCTGAAAACCCCGCAGCTATCTATGTATATTATAATGGAGAAAACATGTAACAACTCAGTACAATACTCCTCACAAGTACTCAGTACTGTCTCATGAAGTTACACACAAACTAGCTTGGTTTTGAACAAGTCACGGGTTCAAAACTCATCCACTAATTGCCTGCCTCTATTGCGCAATCACTGCTGGCCTAATGAGAGATCCAAGGTTCGAATCTCCTTGGCTTGGCAGCGCAATCATCATTGGCAATTGCCTCCAAGTGTGGTGCAAATCTCATGCACAACTGATGTCACAACTGATAGCTGTACTCACCCTTTCATCTACCTCTTTCATTGGTCTCCACTGAACTGTCCATGCACTGTAGTGAACTGATGTGTTCTTGAGTTGAATAATGAGTTAATAATTATTGAATTAAATAATATTTAATTCACTCCACTCATTACTAGTTGATTAGCTAGTTAAACTAATCTCAACTAGTTCAACTAAGTTAAACCGAACACAACTCCACCAACTGTCTCATCAACTCCACCAAACTTCTACCACTGAAGTCCTAACTGAAGTCAACCATGCATGAGCTCACCAAACCCCTAGGAATAGCGTAATTCCTCTGTCGGATGCATGAGCCACTTCTGTAGCTCGAACTGAAGTGCTCCAAGAGAGTAAACTGAAGTTTAGAGTCCAAATATTATTAAGGGTAAATAATATTTGACTTCCCTATTTTTAGGATAGGCAGTCTAAAAATAGACTTCGACCTAAATGTATAAAAATAGAGGTCCATATATTTTTACCAACATGACCAATACTCCAAGAATAACATACTGCAATCCCCGGTCCATGCTCCATATGTCTAAAAATAGACATAGTCTAAAAATAGACTTTGCGCCAAAATTTGCCTGCGGGCCCACTTAGTGAAGGCGACTTCATTTCACTAAGCTCCATCATCTTGCTACATTTTCAACAGTCCCAAGGATAGGTAGGAAACCCATGGTACTTCTAAGAAAAATATGCAACCATGTTACAGTGTGAAGGATAGGTACGTATAGCTTTTGCTGGTCATAATTCATAGTAAGCATTCTGTTAGATTGATTGTGCTGTGCATGGCAATGTTGGATGTGCCATGATTCTCGACGTTCGATCGAAGGGACTCAAAGGTAGATTTAACACATTAATTTTCTATATATTTAGTTCATAGTTTTTTTTTGTTTTTTTATCACACTTATGTTATCATAGATGCATGTTTCATATAACTCTTCTTTGTATGTCCATTCAGCATTGTCTTCTAATGATAAATTATCTTCTTTGGAATAAAACATTTTCTTCTTCTGAGATTTTCCATTCTTATATTTTTTCGATTTAATTTTATTCTCATACTCTTTTTCCTTCTCTTAATCTTATACTTAGAATAAATGCATTTTGAAATAAAGTATCTTATTATACCAAAGTCAAAGTATTTGAGAGGAAACTTACCTTTATACTTTCCAAATCCCCTTTTCAACTTTCTCTTGAATTGGGCTACCTATGGATCTAACTCATGACTTGGGAATTCCTAAGGATCCTTTTCCTTCTCTGATACTTTGAAGGAAACCTCATTTGTTTCGAACCTTTATTTTCTAATCCTCATTTCACAGGTTGTAATAATTGCATGTAATTCTTCCATTTTTAATTTGTATAGTTCCTTCATCTCCTCAATGGTTGATATCTTTGCATTAAATCTCATAAGAAGATGTCTTAATACCTTTTGAACAATAGTTTCTTCATAATTTCTTTCATTTGGTCCCCTAATGGTATTTATCACATCATCAACTATAAGAAACAATATTTTCAATATATTCATCCTCATTAAAACCTCATTCAATGAGTTTGAAGTTTGGCCTTCTTTACCTTTTCATCTCCTTTGTATATGCTCTAGCATTGGGGAAATTTAGAGGTCTAAGATGAGCCTCCGATGGAAAATAATAAAATAATAGTTAAAATAATAAATAAGGGGTGAAATTTTCAAGGAAAATAAATAAAACTAATTTTTTATTTTATTTTTGGCTTATCTCATAAATTTACTCAAACATCAAGTGTAGAAACCCATTGAATGCAAAATTAAATTTCACATCCAACAAATACTCACTCTAGATAGGTTTAAGTAGACCCACATTGAAAAAAATGTAAAATACATGAAACAAGCATGTTCAACATGCTTTTTCATGTATTTTCAGTTTTTCCAATATGGATCTACTCAATACTATGTAAGGTGGGTACTTTTTGGACGTGGAATTTAATTACACATCTAAGGGATGTCTATAATTTGAGTAAACCTATAAGGAGATAAGACAAAAAATTATTAAAAGAAGTAGCTTTCTTCTTTTCCCTCCAAAATATTCTCCCATGTGGATGACATCATCATCTTTAATCCTATTGGTTCTTTTAAAGTTAATTTTGTTCATATATTTTTTGTTTGGACACATACTTTTTAGCTCAAAATTCCCCTAATGAGCCCATCCAAATATCCTTGGCAAATTTATAGTTCATTAATTTCATGAACTTTGATTCGAAAGGACCACACATGATTGCGTTCATTTCTTTTGCATTGCTTGTAAACAATATTCTTCCATCTAGATCTACTGGAGGTGTATCTCAATTTTTATATCCATCTTAAATAGACACCCAAAAATTAAATAAGAAACCATTCATACTTTCTAGAAAGTATAATTTTTCCTACAAAAGAGTGGAAATATGCTTGGGAGGGATCTGTCTCGACTAGTGATTTTTTAGGCACCAACCTAAAATTGTAATTTTTGAAGGAACCAAGTTACATGAGACACAAATACCCTCAAATATATAAGAAAAAAGTTTCTGGAGGCACCAACCTACTTGGATTTTCAAGTATCAACTTGTTGGAGACACCAATCCCCTAATATTTGTAAGTACATGGTTGCTAGAGGGTCTAAACCACTATGTATCTGCTGATCAAATTTCTTCTACCTTCTAGATCCTTGTTTCATCACATTTTCAAACTAGATCATATAACTCTTCTTTGTATGTCCATTCATCATTGTCTTCTAATGATAAATTATCTTCTTTGGAATAAAACATTTTCTTCTTCTAAGATTTTCCATTCTTATATTTTTTAGATTTAATTTTATTCTCATACTCTTTGTCCTTCTCTTAATCTTATACTTAGAATAAATGCATTTTGAAATAAAGTATGTATCAAATGTTTGCTAGAGGGTCTAAACCACTAGAGGGTCTAAACCACTATGTATCAATGCATGGTTGCTAGAGGGTCTAAACCACTATGTATCAAATGTTTTATTCCAAAGTAAGGATTTAATTTTATTCTCATACTCTTTGCCCTTCTCTTAATCTTATACTTAGAATAAATGCATTTTTAAATAAAGTATGTATCAAATGTTTGCTAGAGGGTCTAAACCACTAGAGGGTCTAAACCACTAGAATAAATGCATGGTTGCTAGAGGGTCTAAACCACTATGTATCAAATGTTTTATTCCAAATTAAGGATTCATATAACTCTTCTTTGTATGTCCATTCATCATTGTCTTCTAATGATAAATTATCTTCTTTGGAATAAAACATTTTCTTCTTCTGAGATTTTCCATTCTTATATTTTTTAGATTTAATTTTATTCTCATACTCTTTGTCCTTCTCTTAATATTATACTTAGAATAAATTCATTTTGAAATAAAGTATCTTATTATACCAAAGTCAAAGTATTTGAGAGGAAACTTACCTTTATACTTTCCAAATCCCCTTTTCAACTTTCTCTTGAATTGGGCTACCTATGGATCTGACTCATGACTTGGGAATTCCTAAGGATCATTTTCCTTCTCTGATACTTTGAAGGAAACCTCATTTGTTTCGAACCTTTATTTTCTAATCCTCATTTCATAGGTTGTAATAATTGCATGTAATTCTTCCATTTTCAATTTTTATAGTTCCTTCATCTCCTCAATGGTTGATATCTTTGCATTAAATCTCATAAGAAGATGTCTTAATACCTTTTGAACAATAGTTTCTTCATAATTGCTTTCATTTGGTCCCCTAATGGTATTTATCACATCATCAACTGTAAGAAACAATAGTTTCAATATATTCATCCTCATTAAAACCTCATTCAATGAGTTTGAAGTTGGGCCTTCTTTACCTTTTCATCTCCTTTGTATATGCTCTAGCATTGGGGAAATTTAGAGGTCTAATATGAGCCTCCGATGGAAAATAATAAAATAATAGTTAAAATAATAAATAAGGGGTGAAATTTTCAAGGAAAATAAATAAAACTAATTTTTATTTTATTTTTGGCTTATCTCATAAATTTACTCAAACATCAAGTGTAGAAACCCATTGAATGCAAAATTAAATTTCACATCCAACAAATACTCACTCTAGATAGGTTTAAGTAGACCCACATTGAAAAAAATGTAAAATACATGAAACAAGCATGTTCAACATGCTTTTTCATGTATTTTCAGTTTTTCCAATATGGATCTACTCAATACTATGTAAGGTGGGTACTTTTTGGACGTGGAATTTAGTTACACATCTAAGCGATGTTTATAATTTGAGTAAACCTATAAGGAGATAAGACAAAAAATTATTAAAAGAAGTAGCTTTCTTCTTTTCCCTCCAAAATATTCTCCCATGTGGATTCCATCATCATCTTTAATCCTATTGGTTCTTTTAAAGTTAATTTTGTTCATATATTTTTTGTTTGGACACATACTTTTTAGCTCAAAATTCCCCTAATGAGCCCATCCAAATATCCTTGGCAAATTTATAGTTCATTAATTTCATGAACTTTGATTCGAAAGGACCACACATGATTGCGTTCATTTATTTTGCATTGCTTGTAAACAATATTCTTCCATCTAGATCTACTGGAGGTGTATCTCAATTTTTATATCCATCTTAAATAGACACCCAAAAATTAAATAAGAAACCATTCATACTTTCTAGAAAGTATAATTTTTCCTACAAAAGAGTGGAAATATGCTTGAGAGGGATCTGTCTCGACTAGTGATTTTTTAGGCACCAACCTAAAATTGTAATTTTTGAAGGAACCAAGTTACATGAGACACAAATACCCTCAAATATATAAGAAAAAAGTTTCTGGAGGCACCAACCTACTTGGATTTTCAAGTATCAACTTGTTGGAGACACCAATCCCCTAATATTTGCAAGTACATGGTTGCTAGAGGGTCTAAACCACTATGTATCTGCTGATCAAATTTATTCTACCTTCTAGATCCTTGTTTCATCACATTTTCAAACTAGATCCTAAGGCATCTTCTTCAATTTTGACAAACACTTTAACTTTGATCTCCTTCCTATATTTTCTTTCACAACAACAATCTTCTCTTTATAATTCAATAATAGTCTACTCCCGTTATGCATAATTACACACTCTATTCTATACAGTACTTATGAGCTATAATCTCATACTTCTGCGCATCATTTAATTTTTTTACACATGTTAACTCAGATCTACTACCACAGCATTGTTGAGATTTATTTTTGTCACTTAAAATATCAAATATCTATAGATCTTCTATCTCTTCACACGACTTGAACATTCACTTCACCTTTTCCCTCACAACATGCACATTGAGTTCTTATGTGTGTGCCTCCCTCATTCACA
Source organism: Pinus albicaulis (assembly GCA_034641835.2). Lineage (NCBI taxonomy): Eukaryota > Viridiplantae > Streptophyta > Pinopsida > Pinales > Pinaceae > Pinus > Pinus albicaulis. The sequence continues at coordinate 290,246,061 of CM076572.1, read as the reverse complement.
ATTTATGATGGAGTATATGCTATGATCACCACACCACCAAAAAAATTATATTTTAACAACATGTTTCTATTTATAGCTTTTCCATGCTCCATTTAGTTTCATCTTCGTGCCTTTTCCTACCTAGGTGGTTTATTTTCTTTTAATCCTACATAATTATTTCTTGTAACTAAATATCTAATGAAACCATAAAATTTTAGAGTCATGACCTTTCTCAACAATTTCCTCAACATTTAATTCCATAAAATTAATGCGCTAACAACTTTTGACCAACACTACTTTGTTGTGGAACCTAGAGAAACTAGAACTTTGCTAGCCAACACTATATTGGGACTGAAATATAGAAACTAGTAAAAAAAATGATGTCTAACTATTCCATTGCTTTAAGAATTTTCCTTTTCATATGATTCACTGCCTTTCACTTCACCATTTAATGCTCCATTTTCCCAAGACCTGATGTGGGACCTAGGAGTACTATGACTATTTTTGTTGCATTATCTTCATATCAATAATAAACATGTCAAGGTTCTTTAATACATAAAAATTTTACCAAGAATAATGCTAACATCAATCAGTGCCCTTGATTCTATTACATCTTGCCATAATAGAACTGATTACTAGGTGCTACATTGCATTTCACATCATCATTTCCGCCTAGTTGGTTTGGCGCCCTCTTTGTGTGGGGAAATGGAACATATAATTACCACAACATAATTTTTTCCTTCGTGTAGACTTTTGCTCTACGCAAACATTACTTCCACATAGAATCTTTTTCCACACAAGCTTTGCTTCCTTCTTCAACATGCTTTCCTCTCCCTTCTTGGCCTTAACATCAGTGGAAGGAGGCAGTTAGTCCAACGCAGTGAAAGCTAAACCATTGTCCAACCATCTCCATCATTGTCCAACAATCTCTCTCAGTTTCAGGTAAGTTTCGAATTCAAGACTCACCTCTCTAATACCACTCTTTGGACTCATTCAATAATAGATGTCTCTCTAATACTACTAGTTGGACTCACTCAAGATATGTCTCTCTAATATCACTAGTTGAAATCATAATATTACCAGTTGAAATCATTATTCTTATTATCCTAAAAACCAACAATTTTCTCAAGACCTTTTTCTCTAACCCTACTTTTTCTCTGATACCACTAGTTGAACTGATACCTCTAATTATCACTATTATCATTACACCAAAATTCACAATTTTTATTACAATTATCAAAATTAAGATATACCATTACCCCATATAGACAAACACACAGAGCAGCGCTCACCAATTTCCAACATTTAAAAAAGGTGACACTCACTGGAGTTGAGAGATATCTCCAAAACAAAAATTCCATTTAAATATATATTAGTTATTTGTTTTTCTTTTAATTACATATTAAACACTATCAGATAATATATTTTTTATTATCCTTTTATTTTATTCATTAAACATAATTATTTCTAATTAAAAAATACAAAAATTAACAATCAACTTATTACATGATGATTAATATTTCCACCTTTTAATCTCATGACTTTTCAATAAGGAAGAGGAGACAAGTGATGTCCAGCACCAATGGATTTATTTATTGATCAATAAAATTATGTTTTTATTTGTTCTTCTGGCTGTGCAATATTCAATGACACAGTGTGGTAGATAAATTGTCTAATTTAAAAATGGTAGTGGGTGATATACAAATCATTGAGTTATATACAAATCATCAAATTTGATAACTGAAATGAGTTGTATACAGACTGTTAGATTTGAAACACTTTTGATTTCAACAACTTGTATACCATCCACTGCACTGCAGCATAAGCTAATGGACGAAAAGGAACTGAAATTACTGCGTGGGGATCCATTGCGAATAATACAGTTTGGAGAGTGAAAGCTTTGTACCAATCGTCTGTCTGCGCTCCATCTGGCTTAACCTGCCAACCGACCGGATGTACTTACAAAACTAGCAACTTTTTCACTCTCGGAACAACAAAGTTGTTCACTCTCGGAACAACTTTTTCACTAAATCCAACCTCAATCTCATGATTGACAAATTCGACTACACAAACAACAAAGTTTGCAAGTTGGAACCCTAGAAGTTATTTTAATTTGATATATACAGACAACAAATTTCGCAAGTTGGAATCTTTGAAGTGTATTATTGTGAGGAGTTATTTTTAATTTCTTTTAATTATATACTGATTAAAAAAAAAGATTTATGATAACAAAATTTAAATAAAAATTAAAGTAAAAATTAGTTAATTATTCTTTATTTTTTTTTAATTATATATTTATTAAATTTGATTTTAATTTAATAGAAATTTTAAAATTAAAATGATTACAACTTTGATTATTCTATCTCCTATATTGTTAAAATTAACCATCTTATAAAAAACTAGAAATTCCTAACCTTAATTATTAAACAAAGTTTTTTTTTTTTTCAATATTATAATGTATCAAACTTACCAAGATCATACGTTGTCCACAAAATTGATAACGACCCATATAAATACGTGAAAGTAAAAGCTCTTAGAAAAAATATCATATCATTGTCCGAATCTTCACACAGCAAAGGGACAAACTTTAAAATCCATGGCCAGCATTTTAAAGTTTAAATGGTCATGTTAATGGCTACATTCCACGAATCTGGTGGTGAGCACTATCATCCTTAGAGATAACAACCCACAAAGTTCTTAAATAAATTATATTATATTAATCTAAACTTTACAAATAATACCCTAAGCATAAAGTCTTTATGCAAATTATATTATTTGAAAGTCTAATTCTTTCATAGTAAATGGAATTGAGAAGTAAGGGACATGTTTATATATATATATATATATATATATATATATATATATATATATATATATATATATATATATATATATATAGTTAAAAGATATTTATAAAAGAGGCAATTTAAAAAGAAAACAGGTTGGGAAGCAATATTTTGTAGTTTGTTATTATAATTAAACTATGTTATTTGTTAGTGTAACTACTGCGATAATAGTATTAATTATTAAATTTATTTTTATTTTAGAAATGAGGGTGTAAGGAAATGTATTTTAGGGTTTTTTCCACAAATTAGTTGATTCTTTTTCTTTGTCCTATGTTATGATAAGATAAAGTTTTTTTTTTGACATTGATTGGATTATATTATGTGCGAGTTGAATCGTCATGCCCATATTTAGGTATTATTATTTCATATTCCTCATTAATCTAAGAAAACACACTTTTGATTTCTAACACACCTTAATAGATGACATCAAATTTATCTTACTATAAAACAATTATGGTAAGATGTTTTGTTGTGGTATGTTGCATTCATATTAGACTTGAGCTATCATTGTGTTGACCGTCCATTAAATTTCTATAATATGGAAGAGGATCTTCTCTAAAGCCATAGATAAACCCGAGCCTTGAATCCATCCCTCCATTTCTTCTTTAGTTTGTTCTCCATATACATTTCTCCACTTCATTTTAACTTTACTATTAAATTTTTCCATTTTGGCCACTATTGAATGAAAGAGCCTTGGGTTGATGAACACTGTTACACAGTAATTTGTCACCGTCCGTACCATTCCCCGTCCTGCACAATGGAGGACCCATTATGTGACCTGTGAGCAATGTCAAGCCTTGAAAATACCTTCATTGCATCCCTTTCCATGAGGACAACATTTCTCCTGTTTATCATTTCCTGAACAGACCCCTAAAAACACATGATTTTGCATTGGCGCTGGTAGCCCGTTATGTACTCGCGCCAATGGGGGAAAATTAACACTGAGCCCGCGCCAATTGGCGCTCTGTCCCAGTGTTGTACCCGCGCCACTCTGTTTATGGAAAGTTTTTTTAAAAAAAGAGGCGAAGTTTCGATTACAACAACTTCGTGGATGAGTCATCAGGAGTGGTTTCGCCTGAATAACCACGGCCTTCCTCCTTTGGCCTCTTGTTTTCACCTTATGGGGAACCTCCCAAGGGATAAGGCCTCCCTTCCACTATTGTAGGGATCCCAACCTCCTCCTCTCCTCTATAAATATAGCCTTCATCCATTGATGAAGGGGATGAAGGGCTGATAGTCTTGAAGTGCTGAAGCTTTGCATCTCCCTATTCCCAAGTGCCTTTGTGTTGTAAAGAATCCCTTCTTTCCCTTAAGGCCCATTCAAGCGAGGAGACCATTGTTACGAGACTCTGGAGAGGTTTTCCCTTTCCTTGGCGAGCTTTGCGAGACGTGGACGGCCGGAGACCCGTTCGAAGGAAGCTGCGACGTCAGAACTTGGTTGTAACTTCTATTCGTTTATCATTTTAATAGATGACTATGATTATGGTTCCACTCCTTTTTCCATCATGTTAATGCGAGTAATATCTTTTCTGACCGATGTTTAGTTACGTGTGCTGGTTCCTATGCTTGTATCTGTTCGTTTCTTCTGTGTGCAGGTGTTCATCCGCGGGGATCGTGGAAGGATTGTGATCTGCCAGGGCTGAAGGATGGGGACATCTCTTCCTCAGATCTAGCGTTGGAATCCAGGTAGGCTCTTATCCCAAGTCTTTCATTCGTAACTAGGAGCTTGCATCATAGCATTGTTTGTTTGTTGCTAGACCCCTGCTGGGCTAGTAGGGATCGCCTCTGTCCGCAGAGGGGATTTACCTCCTCAACAAATTGGCGACTCCGCTGGGGATCGTCCGGTTTTCCTTGTCTCGTTTATGATTGTTTCGCTTTGATCGTTTTTCCTTGCTTGATGAACCTTCTGGGTTTGGTTCTTTTTGTGTTTTGGCTTTTGGTTCAGCCCCCAGAGGATCAGATCTGACCTCTGCTTTTCCGAATTTTCACCTTTTCATAGTTGGCTTTATTGGCGCGAGTTTAGCCCTGACAGTCGCGCCAGTTGGCGCAGGTTGTTAGTTTATCACTCGCGCCATCCCCTGTCTGGCGCGGATTACAGCCAGACAGTCGCGCCATTTCCTGTAGGTGGTAGGGTTATCCTTGTTCGGAAGTTTCTTTTGGTCAGTATTTTGCTTCTGGGTTTGTTTTAGATTCAACTTGAAGTGGGAAGTCTGGTTTTGGTTGGGAGAAATTTTTTGTTTTTTCATTTTCAGGCAGTGGCGCTTGTTGTCAGTTAGCAACCCGCGCCACTTGGCCATTGGCGCTAGTTTTCAAGTAAAAGTCGCGCCAAGTGGCGCTAGTTGTCAATGTACAAGTCGGGCCACTTTCAGGGTGTATGAAAATTGAGTTTTTTTTCCCTTAATCCTTCACTAGTGTGTCTTTCCCTTGGGTCTTTCCTCTGTATGAGCATAGATTACATTGCTCATTATTTGGAATGTCTTCTTTCTATGATTGTCTGATGTAAAAGGGATGAATGCCTTGTTTTGATTTCATTCTTTGGAAGTCCTCTTTGTGTTTTGTCACCTTTTGAGGAATTTCGTCACAAAGTATTTTGAAACAACGATTGCATTCTTAGTGTTTGTTCGCATCCCTTTTGCTTTCATCTTTCATTAAGAATATTTGCATTTTTTTAGTTTTCGTCTCATAGTTTTCTTTTCGTTTAAATGCATTAGATCACATTGCATCGAAAAGTGTTTTTGAGATTCATCATTGGACTTAGATCACATTGTTTAGTGATTGAAAACTAAAAATCGCTTTGAGTTCATTCTCTTTTGTAAAAAGCATGCATTAAGTAGATTCTCATTTTATCGAAAAATGCATTGAGTGCATTCTTATTATTTGAAAAGAAAAAGGAAATTGTGCATAGATTACAATTGCATAGTTTTCGAAAAAAGGATTTTGCATCGATTACATTGCATAATTCGCTTCGTTGAATGTTTAGAATACTTTTGGATAGTGAAAGTCATCTAGTTTGGAAAAGTTTCGTTTTCAGTTTTGCTGTTTGTTGCATCATTGTTTGAAGCTCTTCCCTTAACTAGATAGCATTCATCGAATTGAAAGTTTTCTTTTCTCATATAGCTTGCATTTAGGAGTCTTTCGAGACACTACATACGATAGGGCCTGGAAATTGAAACTTAATTGAAGATCAACTGTAAAATTTATTCAATTAACCTAAGGCAACATTGGAACTTAACGAAACACATTTAGAAGGTCTAGGCTAGAGACGTGTTCCAGCGTCGTTAAACCTAGCAGCTGTCGTTCGCCTGTTGGCTTTAGACAGCGCTAGTACGGACTTGCGCTCCCCGTACCGTCGCGTATATAAAGGGAGACCCCTCTAGGTTTTTAATACTTTATCCACAGGAAGCCAAGTCTGCCGCCCTATACCCGTGATACACCGAACACAGCATTCGGGGAGACTACCTGCACGTACGGAAAATCCTTGGTCGATTTCTGTTTCATTTTTGAAACCAAGGTGTATATTGCAGTTCACGGATATTTGGTACACCCTTTGTGCCTAGTTTTTTCCTGAGCAGTGATTTGGTCTTTTCTGACTCCCTAAACTTGAAAAGACCGTCAAGCGCTTGTCCTTTCACGCTTGTGTCAACTCTGAAAGAGATAGAGTCATCTTTTATCGTTTCTCGACTCTTAAAACATGAAACGGTAGAATTTCTTACTTTCCAATGTGGTAAAATTAATCGCCCACGATTACACGCCCATTTAGATATTGCTTGTTGGCCGTTTGATCGTGTGTCTTAAACTCTTTTTTCAGCCCGTGTGTGGTTTTGAGTGTTGATGGCAACTTTTTCAAAGTTTACCAACCAAGGAATCCCTTCAGAAGGGAATCCTGGTCATTTTCCTCCTTTTGGAAATGTTGGTGCTCCTTATATGGCAACGTTGTCCCTTCCTGGGTTAACTGTTGGGTTGCCTGTTTGGTTGTTCTCAACCTCTGTCGTTCTGAATGTCTCAGTTACTGGTCAATCAGCTCCTCCACCCGAACCACATCATGTTGATTCTAAGGTGGACCTCTCCCCTTCTTCGCCTGTTTCTGAGTCCTCCTCCTCCTCTTCGCCTGGTGAAAGTCTGGATTCAAGTAACCAGGTGGCTAAGAAGAAGAAGAAGAAGATGAAGAAGAAGAAGTCTGATAAGCGAGAGGCTAAATGTGCAGCTACTACCTCCGAGATATCTCCTCTTGATAAACCTTCCAACCCTCCACGGAAAGTCAAGTTCCCTTGCCTATTGTGCACGGGAGACCATCTTCTTCGAGACTGCCCTGGCATTCCCAAGGTGCTCGAAGTATGGTCCAACGGCCACCCACCGTTGCCTTTGGCTTCCGGGAGTCAAGTTGGGGGCACGTCCTCAGCTGCTGTTGATAAGAACTCTAAGAAGCAGGGTAAGATCACCAATCCCTGTAAGTTGTGTGAAGGGCACCATGCCATTCACCTTTGTCCTTATATGGATGAAGCCAAACGAGTTTTGGACAACCCGACCGGTTCTACACCACGCCTTCCACCTGGTTATAATCGGCTTTCTTCGAGTCCTCTGCCAGCTGATCCAATGATTGGTCAAGAGTCATCCTTGGTCGATCCCACTCCCCCAGAAATTCAAATTCACGAATCCGTCGCTGACCAACCATTGGTTGTTGGATCGGTCGAACTGGCCCCGTCTGCGGTGCACCAGGTCTTTTCTGTCGAGAGTGGATCTCATAACCCTCATGTCCTTCTGATTTCTTCAGATTCTTCGGACTTGGAGAAAGATTCTCCTATCCCTGTACCTCAAGAAGCTGCTCCTCTGCCTCCGATGATGGAGGCCCTGGAGGATATACCTCCCGCCTTCGAGATGGAGGTCGTGGAGGAGGCTTCTGCTTCCGTAACATCAGGGGAGGACCTTCGCATTTCGATGGTAGCCCCTCCGAGTAGTTTGGTCGCTTCCTTTGATTGGAACCGATTTGCAGGATTTCGCCTGCCGTCTTATGTGCCTTTCGAGCTCACCGTGCAGGCTCTTGGTCTGGTTGTACCCAGTACCATTATAGACGAAGGTGCGTCTGTTAGTATTCTGTCTTCAACTACCTAGCAAGCTTTCGGTTCGCCGCCGCTTGCGCCTGTTACGCAGAATCTGCTCACTTTTAACAGAAGGACGAGTCAACCGTTGGGGATCCTTCCAAGGTTACCTGTTACTTTGGGAGGTAAAACCGTCCATATGGAAGTGATGGTCGTTCCAGGCCCTTTGGATTTCAATCTGCTCCTGGGGCGCGATTACACCTATGCCATGGGAGCCCTTGTCTCCTCCCTCTTTCGCGTGGTGTGCTTTCCACATGAAGGACGGATCGTGACCATTGATCAGCTTTCGTTCTTTGGTCCTAATATGGCATTTGGTCCGCCATCACCCCCTCCTGGTTTCTATCCACCCGTTGTATCTGCTCCGCCGCAAGTCAACTATGTGGCTACTTACCCCGTGCATGTGCTCAGTGATGATGCCGTCGTGCATCGAGTGCTGGAGGCATTGGGTCCTGACTTCCAGGATGATTTCCTCCCATCTGGTGTGGAACTCTTGGAAGCAATGACTTCTTGTTCATTATGATGAAGTCGGTCGGAGCACAGTTCCTTGTCTTGTGTCAAGCTCCTTAAAAAATGAAACAAGGTCGTCGGAGCACAGTTCCTTGTCTTGTGTCAAGCTCCTTAAAAAATGAAACAAGGTTGTTGGAGCATGGTTCCTTGTCTTGTGTCAAGCTCCTTAAAAAATGAAACAAGGGTGTTCTGAGGATAGTTCTTTTAATGTGTCAACCTCATTAAAATAATGAAACACGTCCTTGTTCAATTCGAGTCTTTGTTTAGATCTCGTAAAATACCAGTCGAGTCTTTAGGTCTCGTAACTTGAACCTTCATTCCCTCCATCTGTTTACTCAGGTGCATGGAATGAAGCTTGGGGGGCATGTACCTCGAATTGAGTCACCATGCTGGGGGCATGCTTACTGTTTCAAGCATAGTTTGTTTCCATTTCAAGCTTGTGTAAAAATGAAACCGGTTTCAAGCATAGTTTATCTTTGTTTCAAGCTTGTGTAAAAATGAAACCAACTTCAAGCAGAGTTCCCTGATTTCAAGCTTGTGTAAAAATGAAACCATGCCCATTTTACCTCTTGTGATTGCCATTTCATCAGCCTGTTTTGTCAGATGAGCCCTGGTTTTCTCACTCCATCGTCATTATCTGCTTGGCCGATCATATGCCTTCACTTGGTTGTTTTACCTTTTCCTGAGGAACCGCTGCGATGAGTGGTCTTGTTAGCCAGCCTCTTAACCTTTATTTGTTCAGAGTAGTTCCACCATTACCGGAACCAGTTGCTACCCTTTATACCACTCGTTCCTCCAGGAGGAGTCATCTTTCAGCTCTTTTCTGACTCTCTAAACATGAAAAGATTGCTGAGGCCCTTGTCGTTTCGATCTCGTTAAAATGGACACGAATCGACATTCACCCAGTATAAGTTTAACCCTTTTTCGGGCTGGGCTGGATCGATTACGAAAAAGGAATACCCTAGCCTATCGCGACTAGGAGGTTTTCCCGGATATTGTTTCTACCTTTTCGGATCTGGGGAACTATTTACGAAAAGGGACCTGTGGAGTTTTCTTTTCCGCTGTCTTTTCAAACTCTCTAAACATGAAAAGACGTCGAGTTCTTCCTTTGTCAGACTCGTTAAACCCTGATGACATTGGATTTCGTCGAAATGACGTTCTCCGAGTTTCTCCTTCCTAGGACTCGTTAAATGCACTAGGATGGATTCGCCCGAAGGGCGGACTTATATGGCAAGCATATGGTATCCTCTTCAAGCTTGTGTAAAAATAAAGAGGTACTCACCAAGATGGTGGGGAAAAATGGAACCATCGTCGTTGTCATTGGCAGTATGTCGCTCTTGAATATGGCACTTTTCTGCATTTGTGTCGGGTTGGGGACATCTCATCTCATTGCTTCACTTTGCCTCCGTGGGTTTGGATAATCTCTTTTGACCGCTCATCTGTTCATTGCCTCGTCACCATGACCTCTGATTCGTTTGATGTCAAATACTGCCAAATTCACCGTCGTGCCGTTCATGTGTTCAAGAGAAGTTGGCCTCTGCAAATATCAACCTTCCTCTGTTTCTCATACAATCCTGATTCACAACAAAACATTATGTTTCTCTGTCTCGTGTCGATGATGTGGGAATCATTATGGCCCACCTTCGATCAAGGTCACTTCCTGTCGACTTCAACTCATTATCCAGGAAGTTGGTCTAGAGACTCCTGATGGTACCTTGGAGCCTGCATGCCTCAATGGCAGGTTCGTCGCATTCGACGTAAAGTTTACGTCATTGACTTCCGATCGAATGATTCTGCGGGTGTTCGACGTCAACTCATTTATTCGCACGCCGTAGATTGTACCTGTAGTACCTTGAGGACCATTGTCATTATTGGTGGTTTCTCTCGCGTTTGTTAACGGCTTTCATCATTGGCTGGTAATCAGACGATGTTCTTGCATGTTCGACATCAGCTCACACATATTCACATGCTTGAACTTGTACTTTGTTGGGTCGAGATGGAGCGCAAGACCCTGGATTGTGTCTGTTGTAATCCAGGCTGCGATTGTGGATTATTATCATTATGTACATGACTCACTGATTGGATGGCTGCGACCATACCTGAGTCTATTTTTTTGATCTTAGTTGGATGGCTGCGCCCATACCCTGGATCCGGATTATAGCATACTCTGTTCGGATGGCTGCGTCCATACCATATATATACATCATGTACTTGAGATATCAGTTGTATCTTTCTGTGCAGGTTTTCCGACGGCGGGCCTTCAGTTGGACATATTCTCGTAAAGCATTTCACCCCTCTCTCTCTCGGGCCTCATGCTTTAGGGGGCATCTGTTACACAGTAATTTGTCACCGTCCCTACCATTCCCCGTCCCGCACAATGGAGGACCCATTATGTGACCTGTGAGCAATGTCAAGCCTTGAAAATACCTTCATTGCATCCCTTTCCATGAGGACAACATTCCTCCTGTTTATCATTTCCTGAACAGACCCCTAAAAACACATGTTTTTGCATTGGCGCTGGTAGCCCGTTATGTACTCGCGCCAATGGGGGAAAATTAACACTGAGCCCGCGCCAATTGGCGCTCTGTCCCAGTGTTGTACCCGCGCCACTCTGTTTATGGAAAGTTTTTTTAAAAAAGAGGCGAAGTTTCGATTACAACAACTTCGTGGATGAGTCATCAGGAGTGGTTTCGCCTGAATAACCACGGCCTTCCTCCTTTGGCCTCTTGTTTCCACCTTATGGGGAACCTCCCAAAGGATAAGGCCTCCCTTCCCCTATTGTAGGGATCCCAACCTCCTCCTCTCCTCTATAAATATAGCCTTCATCCATTGATGAAGGGGCTGAAAGGCTGAAAGGCTGAAAGTCTTGAAGTGCTGAAGCTTTGCATCTCCCTATTCCCAAGTGCCTTTGTGTTGTAAAGAATCCCTTCTTTCCCTTAAGGCCCATTCAAGCGAGGAGACCATTGTTACGAGACTCTGGAGAGGTTTCCATTTCCTTGGCGAGCTTTGCGAGACGTGGACGACCGGAGACCCGTTCGAAGGAAGCTGCGACGTCAGAACTTGGTTGTAACTTCTGTTCGTTTATCATTTTAATAGATGACTATGATTATGGTTCCACTCCTTTTTCCATCATGTTAATGCGAGTAATATCTTTTCTGACCGATGTTTAGTTACGTATTCTGGTTCCTATGCTTGTATCTGTTCGTTTCTTCTGTGTGCAGGTGTTCATCCGCGGGGATCGTGGAAGGATTGTGATCTGCCAGGGCTGAAGGACGGGGACATCTCTTCCTCAGATCTAGCGTTGGAATCCAGGTAGGCTCTTATCCCAAGTATTTCATTCGTAACTAGGAGCTTGCGTCATAGCATTGTTTGTTTGTTGCTAGACCCCTGCTGGGCTAGTAGGGATCGCCTCTGTCCGCAGAGGGGATTTACCTCCTCAACAAACACCTCCACTGCCAAGGCTTCCCTTCTAGCTCTTATAAAATGCTAAGTGTATTTAAGGGGATAAAATTTCTTAGAATAGGCCATGTTCCCATTACTTTTACCTCCCCCATTCCGTCCATTTGATTTTGGAATTATGCTAGTTTGTAGGTTTTGATAAAAAGAAGATAGAGGCATTGGATTATATGTTCTTCGAAGTATCTTCCATAGTGGTCATTTGCAATGATGGTCAACCTTAGAGTATGGGTTGATGCCATCCATGGCTATGCTACGTCATAGACTTCATACATCATCCTTGAATTTTTTGGGCCATGTATCCTATATATGGTTCATGGCTATTGAATCTGTTTGGATTCACATAAATCCCAACTCACTTATGTGTGAGGCATGCCATCCCTGCAACATAGCTAATTCTTTGCAAAGAAAGATGCTCGAGGTGGATATCAGTGGCCACCCACCTATTCCATTTGGACCTGCACCATCAATTCTTGCAGCTTTTCACTTCCAACAACTTACTATTTTTAGCATGTTTTCTGGTCCTGCACACCCGTAGCCGTTTCGGTGCATTAATGATCCAGGTGGATATTGGTGGCCACCCACCTATTCCATTTGAACACCCACCATCAGTTCTTTCAGTTTTCAAGTTGCAACAAAACTTACTATATTTAGCAGTTTTTCGGGTCCTAAACTTTTGGAGCCATTTTGAGGCCCTAAACAACATTTTTTGGGAAAACCGAGAGAAACATGGGTCCATGGATCGATGTTACCCATACCAAAAGTTGTAGTCCTTGGAGAGATATTTATAACAAGATATTGAGCGTTTCAAACAGAGATAACACCAATTTACCCAAATGGGGCCCACAATTTTGACACTTCATCTCCCGGGGTTAGGTTTTTGGATATTTCAGGTTTTACATTGTTTCTCAATAATAAATAGGCCTTCGAGCCTCATTGTAACATAGTTCAGGGGCTTGTAGCTGTCACATATCTTCTCAGGGATACACTGCCAGTACCCTAGCTCATCTATTTCCATTATGTCTGTAATAGGCCTTGGAGCCTCATTGTAACTTAGTGGAGAGGCCTAGAGTAATCACATCTATTCTCAGGGATACGCTACCAGTGCCCTTGCCTGCTCATTTCTATTACTCATGTAAGCATTTTTCAGTCATTTGTTTTGTAATACAGTTCAGAGGCCTGTAGCTGCCACGTCTCTTCTCTGAGATAAGCCTACTAGTGCCCTAGTTGTTTATTTACATTATGTCTGTAAGCAAATTTTAGTAATTGATTTTAATAAAAGGAAGCATTATTTCCGCTATATTTATGTGCTTATGGTTGTATGTGTATTTTGTTGCATTCCTGCATAAAATCTAAATCAGTGGTATTAGAGCATGTCTGCTCTTTCTCTTTTTTTCTTTGCATGTCCCCAACGTGGTCAGGGTATAAAGATTTTGGGCTGGATATTGTTGCACCCTTGCAAACCTCGATAAACCCCCATGGTGGAAGGAAAGAAAGACGAGGGAGCAGGAGATCTGAACAAAATCTTGATCGAGGAGGCCCTCAAGAAACAGAGGAATGCGATGATGGATAAATTTTCCCAAATCCTTCAACGTATATACACCAGCTGCACATCTACATCCAGCATGTCCACCAATAGGCCCACAACATCCTGGATAAATCCAATACCAAGTTCAACAGAATCCCCCCCCAACCCCCCCCCCCCAAACCAAGGAACTTAATGCAATGAAGACCATTGCTTCCTAAGGAGGGAGGAATTATCTAGGTGGATATCAGTGACCACCCACCTATTCCATTTGGACCCACACCATGAATTCTTGCAGCTTTTCACTTCCAGCAGCTTACTATTTTTAGCAGGTTTTTGGGTCTTGCACACCCAGAGCCAGTTCGGGACATTAATGATCTAGGTGGATATTGATGGGCACCCACCTATCCTATTTGAACCCCCACCATCAGTTCTTTCATTTTTCAAGTTGCAGCACAACTTACTATATTTAGCAGTTTTTTGTGTCCTGAACTTCTCGAGCCATTTTTAGGCCCTAAACGATGTTTTTTGGGAAAACTGGGAGCAACATGGTTCCAATATAGAATGATGTTGCTCACACCAAAAGTTGTATTCCTCAGGAAGATATTTCTAACAAGATATTGAGCATGTCAAATGGAGATCAGATACCAAAGTTATGTCCCAGGGAGGTTGAAACACCAATTTACCCAAACGGGGGCCACATTTTTGGCACTTCATATCCTAGGTTAGGTTTTTGGACGTTTCAAGTTTTACATTATTTCCCAACAATAAATAGGCCTTCGAGCCTCATTGTAACACAGTTCATAGGCATGTAGCTGTCACATCTCTTCTCAGGGATACACTACGAGTACCCTAGCTCATCTATTTCCATTATATATGTAATAGGACTTGGAGCCTCATTGTAACTTAGTGGAGAGGCCTGCAGTCATCACATCTCTTCTAAGAGATACACTACCAGTGCCCTCACCCACTCATTTCTATTACTCATGTAAGCATGTTTCAGTCATTTTTTTTGTAACACAGTTCAGAGGCTTGTAGTTGCCACATCTCTTCTCAGAGATAAGCCTACCAGCGCCCTAGCTGTTTATTTACATTATGTCTATAAGAACATTTTAATCATTTTATTTTAATAAAAGGAAGCATTATTTCCACTACATATCTGTGCTTATGGTTATATGTGTATTCTGTTGCGTTCCTGCATAAAATATGGATCAAAAAAGCCTTTGAATCCTTTGGATTATAGGCATGTGCCTCAATATCTTAAATAGAGGACCACACAATTTACCCTTATTTTTTGATTTATCATACTTTTCATGCCCACATTTTAGACATATTTTTATGTTTGCATATCCTTCTCTATATAGAATAGAATCATTTGGACATGCATGATATGATATGTACCCAACACCTAACATTTTCAACAATTTATGTACCTCTTCCCAGCTACCGGGAAAGAAATTATCACTTGGAAGAACCTTAACTTTGAATAACCTATAGTTGGTCATGGAAAATATTAAATGTACAATAATGCCAATAATTATTAACGTTGATAACATTGACCATTTGTAATGTTAATTATGTGACAATATTTCTCAAAATATAAGGGACTTGATGGTCAATTACCTAAAAATTTCAGAGAAGCATGCATTCGACAAGCCAAATGTTGCTTTAAAGTTGTAAAGTAACATCATTTTTCCCAACTGGGTAGAATTTGACTGACCACCAGGTCCAAAGAGAGGGGTGGTGAAAGAAAATTTAAGGATTTCGAAAAAGGTATAAGTGATATGAGAATCATCCCCTAGGTGATCATCGTTCTGGAATGCATATAACAACATTGTTTCCATGGCAGACATATCCCTTAAGTAGACATCCATACAAACCTTTATTTGATTGCCTCCATTGCGAGCTTATGAAGAACTACTATTGTTGTAGTCATTCCTAATTGGTGAATCTCGACATAGTGGGAATTGAAAAGATGGTTGATTCAACCATTCTTGGTATCGTTCCTCTCCAATTTTTTATCGTAATTTATTATTCTACCGATTTGACATTATCGTGGGGTGCAAGGGAAGATGGTAGGTAGGTCAGTCATCATCACTAGAATCATAATTCTTTCAAAATATATATTTGAACATGATTAGTACAAAATCGATGATATCAATTAGTAAGCACGTCAATGCATGATTAATTGACTTGGCATTGAAATAATTACATTATACCAAGCAATTATTATTACCATCATTGTACAAGGATTGTGGCTAGAAGATGGCATTACAATTGGCAAGATGAAGCAGTTTTCTATTCCCATCTACCAACCGTGCCTTGCGGTATGCTGCTCCTGATAAGAGCTTCCAATGTTTTGGAACTATTATAATATTTTGTTCATCTAAACTCGATTCTAAATCTGCATGAACCTGCAAATTTGTATACATTAATTTTATTCAGCTGATTGACATGGATAAAAAATAAATTCAATTAGATAATGAAAATATAAATTAAATATGAAGTAATTACGTCTTGAAATGGACAGGGAGAACTCCGCGATGGAATTTGAGAAATATTAAGGAATGAGATGGATTTTGAAGAATTTTCAATTTGATATAATTATGAGATTTTTTCCCTACATTTGAGCAAAATCAACAATAAATTCTGGTGTACACACCTAAAAGTAATTTTGGTGCCTTAAAAAATGATTTATTGTTATTCGTGTTATTGTAGTGTTAACTGCACCAATATGACTTTATTACTGGGCACAATGGTCATGTTAGTTAACAAACACACTGAATATTGGGGAAAAAAAAGTGCAACTTTATTTTTTTGAAGTGAAAAAAAAGAGGTAAATTGAAAAATGAGTGGAAAATGTTTTTCGGAAATCTAATTTCATAAAAATTTCTTTAAATAGTAAAATATATTCAATATTTCATTATTTTTACAATGATGGTTAACCTTACAAAGGAGAAAATATATAGCGGTTCCTTAATTCCACTTCCTAAAATGGATGCTATATCTTTAATACTCCAACCAAAATTACTAGAAACCAATACCCTCCTAAGAATCAACTAGAATTCAACTTAAGATCAAGTTGGCTAATCACTAGTTTTCCCTCTTAGAATCAACAAATTCATGAGAGCAAGCATCAAGTAAAAATCCTAGACCAAACAAAAATTGTTTTCCATTCCTAGAGATATGCAAGGTTATTATTCCTCCTTTGTCGTCACATAGGGCCCCTATTTCATTATCCACTATGTAATATGTAAGCTACAATGACTTCATATGTTCCAGCCAAAAACAATATTTGAACCTCTCATAACACCATAACCTTGTTTTTTTATCATTCATCATTCTCGAAAGAGGGTTAATTCTCATAGTGCACTAATACGGTTCAACAATTTATCATCATCTCCTTGATGCCATCCTCTCCTAACACCCTAGCATCCTATTAATGTGTGATTTAGGTGACTTTGTATTTAGCTTAGATACCATTACCTCTAGTAACAACCTTCTCTTTAGTTCTCCTATCTATCACATTGATTAACATCATATATATATCTATATCTATATATATATATAGATAGATCACATTGATTAACATCATAATTCCACATGACTTAGTAATAGAATACGTGAGAGTATCATGTCTCCAACTCTTACCATCCCATTTAAGAAATAATTTCTAATAAAATTTTTATAAATTTAATTCAAAAAAACCATTTTATAGATAATATAAACTTAATTTTTTATATATATATATACTTGTTTTACTCAAGCACACTTATTAATGTTGATGATAAAGGGTTTTTTTAACATTTTCTATATCTATTTTCTCTACTTTGCCAATTTGTTAAGTAGATAGTTGTGTTTATTTTGAAGTAAAGTTTTCATAAATTTAATACATTTATCAATAATAACTAAGTAGATAATAGAAATTTATGTTTCATAAAATATCCACATTTTTTTAAATTGTAATCATTACAAAATAGGTGTATTTATTTTGGAATAAAGATTTCACAAATTTGATTCAACTATCAATAACAATTAAGTGACCACTAAGAATTTCCATAGAATATCTACAAAATATTTTTAGTGGTAGTTATGAGAGAAGCGGGACCATTATCTATAATGATATCATTTTTAATTTTCAATTTAATACAAAAATATCATGTTCACAAGTATATTGAATTTTATTAATTATTATTGCCATATATATATATATATATATATATATATATATATATATATATATTCTTAATAATAGACAATAATAGACAATAATAGTTTAAAATAAAGTTATAATTTAGTTAAATTTTGTAATTTTTTTTAATTTTATCAATATGAAATGTACTATAAAATAAATGTCTTTATTTCTCTCAATATTTACTAATCTTTTAATTTATAGATATATGTTTTATTAATAATAATAAATGGATAACTTTGAAAAAATGTTCTGAAAAATACCCACAATTGAATACCATGACTATCCATATTTACCTCAATACCAAAATATTAAAAAAAAAAAACTCTTCTTAAAAACCTCCTCTGAATCTTCAACATTTCACTTTTTTAAGTCTATAGAGAATAGAAGCCAACCTATATAAACGGGGAATTGAACCAGCACTAAACTATTATATTTTTACAAACAATTCATTCATTTTATCATCATAAAAAGCACCCAACCTCGGCACTGAATATCTTCAGCCAATTTGTTTGGCTAAAGGGTTTGGTTATATGTATATATTTTTGTATATATTTTTCATGCTAAGATTTTACTTTGTTTTGAAAATCTCTTTCAATAACATATTATTATTTTAAATAAATATCTTTGCAATAAATAATCATTATATTTATTTATTTTTATTTGTTTTATAAAATCTACATGATATTAAAATATATAATTTAATATATTTTATTTAATGTAAATAAATAATTAGTATTTATAAAATAAAATAAATTATTAAAATTATTAAATATATTTTATAATTTAAAATATGATTTTTAAGAGAAAAATTATGCTATTAATTAAAAAAAGGTATATATATTATTGAGTTATTGTAACGCTCATTTATTATCAACATTTTATTTTTCAGTAGAAAAAATTATAATTTTGAAAATAAAAAATAAGACATATTATATTATTCTAATTAAAAGGAAAATAAATTATATTTTTAGAAATTATTTTAATAATTAAAATTAACTTTAAAAAAATTTAGAATTTGTTACTAAATAAATTAAGATAGCTAATATTTTAATATAAATTTAAAATTGAAAATACATCTAAACATCCTTAGAACTCACTAATATATGAGCTAAACATGTAAGGGTATAGGGTATTGTTGGAAAGGCTAAACATGTAAGGGTGTAGGGTATTGATGCAAAGACACCCTCTTGTCAACAATCCATATTAGGGAGGGAGGAAGAGGCTTTGAGTTTTCTTACTCATGATCAACTTTAATGGACATGCGCTCACATTAGTGATCCACCAAACACTACCATATGGCATTCAATCAAGAAATTTCTCCATGCAAGATGGTGGTATTGAGTGGCCTTCCTCCTTTGTTTTTTTTTTCCTATCATAGGAGAAGGGAGTGCCGAAATTATTGGAACTATGGACACTTTAGGATTTGGAGAATTCTCTGGTCTCATGATTATGCTTTCAGTGGATGCATGTTCTTTCTCGGACCTGGTCGATGAGAAAATAAGCCTTGTGTTTTTAGGTTTCTCCCTCATTACTCTGGTTCATACTCATTATCTATTATTTAGCTTCAAGTATATTATACTTCTATATATCTCGACACATTTTTTTAATATAAAATGTAGGTTCTATTTGGACTCTAGTTTATATAGAGACTATAGCATTAGGAATGTAGTATATAATATTTATTTTGGAGAAAAAATACATTTATTCAACCACTTGTGTAAGAATAAACATGTAATATCCCAAAATGAGAAAAACACGAATATAGAACATATTCCCATCTCATTCACTATCTTTTCATTTTCCTCCTCTAACCAATTCATTTCTCTATACTGCTACCACGGTCCTCAACTGTTTCTCTCCTTATTTCTATTAATACTTCTCCCCCCCCCTCTTTTGATTCATTCACATCCCCTTAATTATCTAATCTATTATTCTCATTTAGTATCATTCATATTAATTAATAATTATCAATCTTAATTCAAAATAAACCTTTCTACATAAATGGCGAGGTCACACTGAATTTACAAAAAAAAAAAAAAAAACCTTTCTACATAAATTCTTAAATTCTCACCATTAATTAATAATTATTTAAATTTTTTTTAGTCATCGTTAATTTTGAATACTATTAACCCCAATTTCCAAATCCAAAAGAATTAAAATTTATTATATTTACCTACATCTCTAATAATTATTAAACTTGTATTGGAATTTAAATATCATTATTAAACCTTAAAAATATAGTTAATACAATCAATATTGTTTAATAATTATTATTTTAAATTAAAAATTATTAACAACAAAAACATTTATCTCAATCCTAATTTACATAAATTAAAATAGTTAATAACAATTTTTAAACAACCATCAATAAGTAACAAACTATCTTACATTGATATATATAGATAATTATTATTAATTAAAACAATATTACTGAATACAATTATGAATATAAATAATTTATTAATTTTTAGATAATAATTATTTATTTAAATTAAAAAGATATTAATTAATTAATAGTATTACTTCAATAATTAAAATTAACTAATAAATTTAGAGTCATTAATTAAAAAGATATTAGTTAATTATATAATATTTCTTTAATATTTTCCTTTCCTTCCACCATTAAAGGTCGGCCTCCCATTTTCCATCTGTTAATTTTCATTCTTCTTCATTTATACCTGATGGTGAGATCTGACAAAACTCATTGATCTATCATGATGATGAACCAAAGAGGATTGGTTCGAAACATCGATTCTAAGAAAAATGGATGTGATAAATCCAGAAGATTCTACACGCAACAGAAGTCACAGAAGCCTCAAATCAACATCATATGCATAATTCCAACTACGGTAAAATAAGAATAAAACATGTAGAACTGAAAAAATGTAGGAATAAATTAAGACATCATACATAGGAGCAGAAACAATTGAGCCATATAATTATACTCACAACAAATGAATGTACACAACGCTCTGAAAAGAATGCACTTGAAAGCCACAAGACGCCTGAAATGCATTACTGAAACCTAGCACTGGGAAGTATAAACTGCTCCTGCTGGAAACTGTTGATGCTGAGAAGAAGATATATGTGTGAGAGATCTATAAAGTGTTAAAAAAAATATGGGATTTTACCATGGATTCTACTCACAAAACCCAGAAAAATCCAGAAATGGTTTGGATAGAGTTTGAGTTTGGAATTTCGACCATTTTTTGGTTGCACCGTGCACCCGTGCTGGCTGAGTTACGCACTACCTCGAGACAATTGCTGATATGGGGCTGAAATAATGATGTATCTGCTACAAAAACACCCACTTAGATCACTAACTAAGGGGTTGGTCCCTCTTCCCAATTCCCAAGCTCAAAACTTGAGATCTAGCTCCTCCAATCAATATGCAATTGTTGCATGCACAACCGCTGGGAAATATTGTGTTGTCTAGGAGGGCTTATCATGTAGGCTGCTGATAGATAATACAATGCTAATTCTAGGATGTTGAATTGATCCCCGAAGTGAAGGACTAATCCCTCAAAAGATTCCAAGCTGAGTTTCTTAGAACTTCCTCTTCTCCTCAAACCCTCACTCCAGGATTACACAATTCCTGCATAAAATGTTGTTGTATAGGAGAATAGATGGATGGCCTAATGCCATATATTTTAATGAAACTCCCAGAAGACTACAATGGATTGACAGTGTGGAGGGCTAATCCCTCCATAGGTTTCTTAGCAGCACTACTAAGAAAAACCTCCCAACTCTCAAACCCAAGTTCACGAATGTGTAATTCCTATAGCTGGAAGTGCATATGAGAGTGGCTGAATGTGGCACTAATTTTTGGATGATGAATGCTTTCGAAGAAAACCTTCCTAGAGTAGGCACTGGAAGTCCCCCATGGGTAAGGGTAGGATTATCGCCTGGGAACACCCAGTGCTAAACAACACAGGAGACTTAGCTAAATAGCGGAAGCAAGCAAACAAATATCTTACGACACTGAACACTAAAAATCTAAACTCACCTTTCTTTGCTGCCGCCATCTCCCTTTTATGCTTGTGAGCCTTTCGTAGCCTTGGCCCACCTCATAACTGCACTGCACATGTGGCCACTAGCCTCCATAAAGATTGTGCTATCCTTCATGATCTCCATCACTACTGCAATTACTCTCCACTTCCTCCATCATATGTGCATTTAATGCACCACTTCCTCCATCATCTCTGCAATTGCTTCTCCACTATCTCCATCATCTTGCATTTATTCCTCCATTATCTCCATCATATTCCTCATTAATGCTCCATGACCTCCACTTCTTCATCATTATTACGCGACTCCACTACTCCATAATGCTACTCCCCTACTCAATTAACCCACATTCACACTATAGAAGTGGATTTTATTCATCTACTGGGTTTATCAGTCCCTCCACTCTTTAATTTACTTAACTAAATAAGAAAATAAAGAACTATAATATTCAAATTAGCTGATGGTGAATTTGGAATATTACAGTCCTCCCCACTAAAATTTTTCTTGTCTTCAAGCAACTGCAAAAGTGGATGTTGCAGAAATCCATCTCCCTCCCAAATGGCATCCTCATATGGAAGGTTTCCCCATCTGCTCCAATGTGTTATGAATTCCCAGCTCCATAGCTGCCTCTCTAGAATGTCTAGAATGGTCTCTAGCTGTGTAAAATGCCTCTCCTCATCAATGAGTCCCCAAATGGAAACTATCTTCTATCCAAGAGCCTCTTCTTTGCATGAGATATGTGAAGTGTAGTGGTTTCTTCCCCAAGTGGAAAGTCCCAACTCATAAAATATTTCTCCAACCCATGCTACATGGAGTAGGTTGTGTCTCTCCATGATCCAATCCTTTTCCCTTGTTTCCATGCTTTCTTTAAGCATCATCTCAACACTGTGAAAAATAGGAAATAGAGACATATGGATTGACATGTGAAATCGAGTCGTACTCTCCCAATAGAATTCACCGCAACAATTTCTCTTTCTGCCACACCATCTCATCATCATACCAAGTGTGGTGGCCATAATCTCCTAACAGAAGCCAACGCAGCAAAGCTTCTTGTTTCCATCCCACATCATCATCATGCAAGGTATGGGAGAATGCCAATCCATATTCTCCCAAGAGTAACCACCGTAGCAGTGACTCTTGCTATTGCACCTCATCACTAGTGTACAAGGTAGGAAAAAATGATATATCAATAGATATATAAAATGAAATGTCTTGGATTTACTCTCCCAAGAGTAGCCAGGGAAGCCATGATTCCTACTGCCCTGTGTCATAGTTCTACAAGTAGATTTTCAGCCACTTGCTCATCATCTACATCCATCCACCCAACTATGGCTGATGACTCATATCATGCACCAGCTCGGTATCCACCCAATGGAGAAGCTCCTACCAAAAAGTGAACATAAAAAAACTGTCTCCATCACTATATATGGCATTTCAAATACCATGAAACATGAAGACATCTCAGAAAGATAATCCTATTACGGGTGAAGAGATAAAATGTGTTAAAAAGTCGAATCAATGCGCATGCCACGATAGTGAATCAATGTCAACAATAACATCCTCCACAATCTGATGACAACCTTTGCACTCCATGATATGTCGAAGTGCATTCTCCTTGAGGTCACTCCATGAGAACCTCTCTCCGATGGCCTGGTTGAAGCTATGAGGTTTTGAATATGCTAGATGCAGAAACTTCTCTTTGAGCTGTGAGGTATTCACTAAGAAGGCTCTGTCATGATAACGGAAGATTTTATCCATTACATGATCTCTACCATCTAACATTTTCCCATCAAATACTTCATAATTGAAGCGGTCATCAGAATGCCTAAATAATAACTGGGCCCTCAAATAATCACCTCTCCTTAGTGACAGCACTGCTAATCTCCATGAAAGTGCATTTTCTATCACATGGCCCTCTCCATACAAAATGTTGAACTCATAGTCTTACATTGTAATGATCCACTATTGCTGCCTCTTCTGTAGCTGTTGCTCGTCCTCAAAAGCATGCTAAAGACTATGGCGGTTTGTCTTTACCTGGAATCTACTGCCACTAAAAAACTGTCAGAATTTGACCAATGCATGCATAATGGCCAATATCTCTTTGTTGTAAATAGAATACGACAACTCATGCGATAATAAATTCCGGTTCTCAAAAGCTATTGTATAGCTTCCCTGCATTCGGACTATGTTAATCCCATCCTCAAAAATTCCACATTCCAACACAAAGTGTTGTGTGCAACTCAACAATGTCCAACTGGGATAGCTATACATCTTCTCTTCTAATTAGTCAAGGGTCCTCTGTGTAATGATAGAGTACTTCTCTAAATAAAAAATGTGCTCTAACCCTTGGTCATGCAATTGCCATGATGGCATGAACCTACAAATCTAAATCTGATGTGCCGAGATAATATGGGGTGGAAATTTTTGCATCCCTTGGATCAGTTCATGCTTGGGAACATCTTGCAAAGTTACAAGAGTTCCTCCAACCAGTGCAATTTCTTCTCCAACTGCTGGTGATGGTGATGGCTGCTCCTCTACTGCTGAACCAATGATGGTATCTTCTTACTCTTTCTCATGCCCTCCTGAATCGTGCCTTGGAATGTCAATGTCAAAGTCTTGGGAACATCTTTCCAAAATTCAAGGACTCCACCAATCCATGCAATCTCTTTCTACTGTTGGTGGTGGTGGTAGTAGATCAGTGCTAACATCTCCCTTTTGCTCCTCAAACACTTTCTATTTATTGTCAGAGAATGTATCAATGGAATGTGCCTCCAGGTTTATTCTATCAAACCTCTCTACCAATATTTGAGTGAATTTTTCATACATATTGACTCTTGCATGTTTCAGTATCTCGAACCACCAGTCATTTGCTTCACCCTCAAGGTGTATTGCGAAAATCTGAATATCCTGTGCTTCCACTACTGGGTGTAGTTGGAAGAAATCATATAACTTCTCCATCCAATCCTTTTCCATGATTTTGGACGAGCCATCGAATTTAGGGAGAAAGAATCTATTCTGCATATGCCCTTTTGTTCTATTGCTGTTGCGGGGTCTCTGGTGCTCTTTAATCTAGAAAAAATGTTGGAAAGTCAGATTCTCTTTGAATTCTCTAGATTGAGATAAGTAATCTGCAAGATAGTCACTCAGAGTCTCATGCTCCAAATATCCTCCATCTCCATGCCATTCATTTCCTTATGCAAGGAAAGTAGGCATAGTAGGGCATTGTGGAACTTTCTACAACAACGATTGCTTATACTTTTGAAATGAAGTGCTCGGACTCTCTCAATTATGAAACCCTCTTGAGGTTTCCCTTTGCCTCTCTACTCTCATTTCTTTGATCTCCATGGTGAGATCCTGCATGGCTTGGAAAATTAGTTTGGAAAAACTAATTCCTTCTGCCATTGAAGACTTCTTATTTTTTTCTGCTTCTTCTTCTTATTCTTTTGATGTCATGAAATGCCCACAATATGAGCCAAAGATCATGCTCTGATACCACTATAATATCCCAAAATGCGAAAGACATGAATATAGAACATATGCATAATTCCAAGTATGGTAAAATAAGAATAAAACATGTAGAACTGGAAAAATGATGGAATACATTAAGACATCATACATAGTAGCAAAAACAACTGAGCCATATCATTATAATCACAAAAAATGAATATACACACTGCTCTAAAAATAATGCACTCAAGTCAAAATATTGTTGTAATACACTATTGAAACCTAGCAATGGGAAGTATAAACTGCTGCTGTTGGAAAATTCTCCTACTGGGAAGAAGATATATGTGCGAGGGGATTTTGAAGTGCTTAGAAATATCCAAGATTTCGATGATGGATTCTACTCGAAAAACAAATAAAAAAAAACTAGAAATGGTTTGGTCAGACTTTGAGTTTGGAATTTTGACCTTTTTTGGGTTGCATCCTGCACCCCTGCTGGCTGAGTTACACACTCCATGTATAGAAATATTGATATAAGTCTAAAATAATGATCTATTTGCTACAACAACACCCAATAATATGAATAACTAAAGGGCTGGTCCCTTCTCCCAATTCCCAAGTTCAAAACTTGAGATCTAGCTCCTCCACTGAATATGCAGTGGCTGCATGCAGAATTGCTGGGAAATACTATGTTATCTAGGAGGGATGATGATGTAGCCTACTAATAGATAATAGAATGTTGATCCCAGGCTCCTGAAGTGATCCCTGGAATGAAGGACTAATCCCTCACAAGATTCCAAGATGGGTTGCTTGGGACTTCCTCTTCTCCTCAAACCCTCACTGCATAATTACAGAATTCCTACAGGAAATGTTATTTCATAGGAGAATATATGGATGGATTGATGCCATATATGTCAATGAAACTCCAATAATATTGTAATGGATCCATAGTGTGAAGGGTTGATACCTCTGTAGGTTTCGCAGCTGAAGTACTTAGAACAACCTCCCAACTCTCAAACCCAAGTTCAAGAATGCATAATTCCTGTAGCTGGAAGTGCATATGAAAGTGGTTGAAAGTGTCACTGATTTCTGGATGATTAATTTTTCCCAAGAAAACCTTTCCAAAGTAGGCACTTGAAGTCCCCCATGGGTAAGAGTGGGATTCCCGCTCGAGAACACCTGATGCTAAATAGCACAACAAACTTAGCTAAATAGCTGAAGTGTGAAAAGAAATGTCTTACAACACTCAACAATAAATATAGAGACTCCCATTCCTTTGCTGCCCTCGTATTCATTTTATGGTTGTGAGCCTTTCCTAGCCTTGTCCCACCTCATAACTGTGCTACACATGTGGTCACTAGCCTCCATAAAGTCTGCGTTGTCCTCCATGATCTCCATCGCTGCTACAATTATTCTCCACTTCCTCCATAATGTGTACATTTAATGCACCACTTCCTCCATCATCTCTACAATTTCTTCTCCACTATCTCCATCATCTTACATTTATTCCTCCACTATCTCCATCATCTTCCTCATTAATGCTCTATGACATCCACTCTTTCTTCACTAATATGCTTCTCCACTACTCCATAATGCTACTCCACTACTCAATTAACCCACATTCACACTATAGAAGTGGATTTTATTCATCTATTCGAATTATGGGTCCCTCCACCATTTTATTTACTTAACTAAATATGAAAATTAAGAACCCTAATATTCCAATTAGCTGATGGAAAATTTGAAATATTATAGTCCTCCCTGCCAAAATGTTGCTTGTCCTCAAGCAACTGAAAAAGTGGATGCTGCAGAAATCCATCTCCCTCCCAAGTGACATCCTCATATGGAAGGTTTCCTCATTTTCTCTAATGCGTTATGAATTCCCAGCTCCATAGCTTCCTCTCTAGAATGGCCTCCAACTGTGTAGCTAGATGCCTCTCACCATCAATGAGTCCCCAAGTGGTAACCATCTTATATATAAGAGCCTCTTCTCTGCATGAGATATGTGAAGTGTAGTGGTTTCTTCCCCATTTTGAAAGTTACAACTCATAAAATATCACTCCAACACATGCTACATGGAGTAGGCTATCTCTCTCCATGCTCCAATCCTTGTCCTTTGTGGCCTTTCTTGCTCTAAGTATCATATCAACACTGAAAAAAGTAGGAAAGAGAGACATATGGATTGACATGTGAAATATCGAACCATACTCTCCCAATAGCAGCCACCGCAACAATTCCTCTTGCTTCCACACCACCTCATCATCATACCAAGTATGGTGGCCAAACTCTCCTTACAGAATCAAACACAACAAAGCTTCGCGTTGCCATCCCACATCATCATCATGCAAGGTATGGGAGAATGTCAATCCATATTCTCCCAAAATTATCCAACGCAAAAATGACTCTTGTTGCCACTCCTCATCACTATGGTACAAGGTAGGGAATAGTGATATACTAATGGACATATAAAATGCAATGTCCTAGCCATAATCTCCCAAAAGTAGTGAGCGTAGACATGCTTCCTGTTGTCGCATGTCATAGATTTGCAAGTAGCTTTTTAGCCACTTTCTCATAATCTCCATCCATCCATCCAACTATGGGTGATGACTCATATCATGCACCAGCTTGGTATCCAACCGATGGAGAAGATCCCAGCAAAAAATTCTCATACAATAACTTTCTCCATCACTATCTAAGGCCTTGGGAAGACCATGAAGCATGAAGACATCCCAAAAGGATAATCCAGTCACAGGTGAAGAGATGTACTATGTGAAAATGTCGAAGCAATGTGCATGCCTGGATAGTGGATCAATTTTGACAAACCATCCTCCACAATATTATGAAAATATTTGCACTCCATGATATGTCGAAGTGAATCCTCCTTGAGGTTTTTCCATGAGAAGCTCTCTTTGATGGCCCGATAGAACCTATGAGTTTCTGATTATGCTGCATGCAGAAACTTCTCTTTGAGCTCTGATGTACTCATTAAGAAGGCTTTGTCTTGATAATGGAAGATGTTATCCATTACATGATGTCTACCATCTACCATATTCTCATCGAATGCTTCATAAGTGAAGTGGTCATTAGAATTCTCAATTAATAATTGGGCCCTAAAATCATCACTACTCCTCACTGACAGCATTGGTGATCTCCATGATAGTGCATTGTCTATCACATAGCCCTCTCCATACACAATGTTGAACTCACAGTCCTGCATTATAATGATCCACCGTTGCTTCTTCTTTTGTAGCCACTCCTCCTCCTCAAAAGGATCTCGGAGACTATGGTGGTTGGTCTTTACCTCAAATCTACTGCCAATCAAAGACTGTGGGAATTTGACCAATGCATGAATAATGGCCGATATCTCTTTGTCATAAATAGAATATGACAACTCATGTGACAATAACTTTTGGTTATCGCAAGCTACTGTATAGCTTCCCTACATTAGGATTATGGTAATCCCATCCTCAGAAACTCAACACTCCAACACAAAGTGTTGTGTGCAGCTCAACAATGTCAAACTAGGATAGTTATACATCTTCTGCTTGAACAAGTCAAGGGTCCACTTCGCAGTGATAGTCTGCTACTCCTAATCAGTAATGTGCTCTAACCCTTGGTCATGTAATTTCTCTGACGGCATGACCCCACAAATCTCAATCTGGTGTGCTGAAATAATATGGGGTGGAAATTTTTGCATCCCTTGTATTAGCTGATGCTTGGAAACATCTTGCAAAGCTATAAGAGTTCCTCCAACTAGTGAAATTGCTTCTCCAATTGTTGGTGATGTTGATGGTTTCTCCTCTACTACTGCACTAGTGTTGGTATCTTCTTACTCTTCCTCATGCACCTCCTGAATCATGATTTGCACTCTCAATGTCGAAGTATTGGGAACATCTTTCCATAATGCAAGGGCTCCTCCAATCTGTGAAAGTAATATTTTTGGTGGTGACAGTTGATCAGTGCTGAAATATCCCTTCCTCTCCTCATATTCTTTCTCTTTATTGTCGGATAATGTCTTAATGGAATGTTCCTACGAGATTCTTCTATTAAACCACTCTACCAATATTTGAGTGAATTCTGCATACGCAGTCACTCTTGCATGTTTCAATCTGCCGAACCACCAGTCATTTCCTTCACCCTCAAGGTCTAGCACTGCAATCTGAATAGCCTCTGCTTCCGCTACTGGGTGTAGCTCAAATAAATCATCTAAATTTTCCATCCAAGCCTTTTCCGTTCTTTTTGATGACCCATCGAATGTAGGAAGAAAGAATATATTTTGCATATGCATTCTTCTTTATTGTTGCTGCAGGGTCTTTGGTTCTCTTTAATCTGGAAAAAATACTGGAAAGTTAGATTCTCTTTGAATGCTCTAGATTGAGATTTGTAATCTGCAATATAATCACTCAGAGTCTCATGCTCCAAATATCCTCCATCTCCATGCCATTAATTTCCATATGCAAGGAAAGTGGGCATAGTAGGGTGTTGTGGAACTTTTTGCAATGCCAATTGCTTATAATACTGATATGAAGTGGTGGGGCTCTCTCCATTATGACACCCTCTTGAGGTTTCCCTTTTCCTCTCCACTCTCATTTCTTTGATCTCCGTGGTGAGATCCTGCATAGTTTGGAAAAGTAGTTTAGCAAAACTAATTCCTATGTAGAATTGGAAAAATGTTGGAATACATTAAGACATCATACATAGGATCAGAAATAGTTGAGCCATATCACTATAATCATAGAAAATTAATATACAATATGCTCTAAAAATAATTCACTCAAGCCACAAGACCACTGAAATACACTGCTGAAAATTAGAACTGGGAATTATAAACTGTAGCTGCTGGAAAATGTTGCTGCTGAGAAGAATATCAATGTATGAGACGCTGTTGGAGTGCTAAAAAAGATACAATATTTTAACCATGGATGCTATTAGAAACACCCAGATAAACCTAAAAATGGTTTGGCCAGATTTTGAGTTTGGAATTTTGGCCCTTTTTAGGTGGCACCCTACACCCCTGTTGGTTGAGTTACGCACTCCCTGGAGAAAAATACTAATTTGGGGCTGAAAGAATGATGTATATGCAACAAAAATACCCACTTATCTCACTAACTAAAGAGTTTATCCCTTCTCCCGATTCCTAAGATCAAAACTGGAGATCGAGCTCCTCCACTAAATATGCAATTGTTGCATGCACAACTGTTAGGATATACTGCGCTGTCTTGGAGGGCTGATGATGTAGCCTACTGATAGATAATACAATGCTCCTAATCTGCTGAAGTGATCCCTGGAGCGAAGGATTAAACCGTCACAGGGTTCAAAGCTGAGTTGCTTGGAACTTCCTCTTCTCCTCAAACCCTTAGTGCAGAATTACATAATTCATTTAGGAAATGTTGTTGCATAGGAGAATAGATGGATGGTCTGATGTCGGACATGTCAATGAAACTGACAAAAGACTCCAATGGATCCACATTGTGAAGGGATTATCCCTCCACATGTTTCTCAACTGAAGTACTGAGAATAACCTCCCAACTCTCAAACCCAAGTTTAGGAATGCGTAATTCATGTAGATGGAAGTGCAGATGAGAGTGGATGAAAGTGGCACTGATTTCCAGATGATGCCCTAAACGACGTTTTTTGAGAAAACTGGGAGTAACATGGGTCCATGGACTAACGTTTCTCACACCAAAAGTTGTAGTCCTTGGACAGATGTTTATAACAAGCTATTGGGTGTGTCAAATGGATATCGGATGCCAAAGTTACGTCCCTGGGAAGTTGAAACACCAATTTACCCAAACAGGGCCCACAGTTTTGGTGCTTCATCTCCCGAGGTTAGGTTTTTGGACGTTTCAGGTTTTACATTGTTTCTCAACAATAAATAGGCCTTCGAGCCTCCTTGTAACACAGTTCAAGGGCTTGTAGCTGTCACATCTCTTCTCAGGGATACGCTACCATTACCCTAGCTCATCTATTTCCATTATGTCTGTAATAGGCCTTGGAGCCTCATTGTAACTCAGTGGAGAGGCCTGGAGTCATCACATATATTCTCGGGGATACGCTACCAGTGCCCTCGCTTGCTCATTTCTATTACTCATGTAAGCATGTTTCAGTCATTTTTTTTGTAACACAGTTCAGAGGCCTATATCCACCACATCTCTTCCCTGAGATAAGCCTACTAGTGCCCTAGTTGTTTATTTACATTATTTCTGCAAGTACATTTTAGTAATTCATTTTAATAAAAGGAAGCATTATTTCCGTTGCATCTATGTGCTTATGGTTATATGTGTATTATGTTGCATTCCTGCATAAAATATGAATCAATGGTATCAGAGCAGGTCTGCTCTTTCTGTTTTTTTCTTTGCATGTCCCTAATGCGGTCAGGGTATAAGGAGTTTAGGCTGGATCTAGTTGCACCCTTGCAAGACCAGCCTCACAAACCCTGACAACCCCCCATGGTAGAAGGAAAGAAAGACGAGGGAGCAGGAGATCCGATCAAAATCTTGTTCGAGGAGGCCCTCAAGAAATAGAGGATTGCGATGACGGATAACTTTTCCCAGATCCTTCAATGGCTTCCCACCAGTGACACATCTACATTTAGCACATCCACCAACACGTCCATGACATCCTGGAAAAATCCAATACCAAGTTCAACAGAATCCCCCCCCCCCCCATCGAGGAAATTAATGCAAAGAAGACCATTTCTTCCTAAGGAGGGACGAATGATCCAGGTGTATATCGATGGCCACCTACTTATTCCATTTGGACTCGCACCATCAATTCTTGCAGCTTTTCACTTCGAACAACTTACTATTTTTAGCAGGTTTTTGGGTCCTGAACACCCGGAGCCGTTTGGGGGCTTTAATGATCCAGATGGATATTGGTGGCCACCCACCTATTCCATTTGAACCCCCACCATCAGTTCTTTCAGCTTTCAAGTTGCATCACAACTTACTATGTTTAGCAGTTTTTCGAGTCCTAAAATTCCTGAGTCGTTTTGAGGCCCTAAACAATGTTTTTTGGGAAAACTGGGAGCAACATAGGTCTATAGACTGATGTGTCTCACACAAAAGGTTGTAGTCATTAGGTAGATATTTCTAACAAGATATTGAGTGCATCAAATGTAGATCAGATGCCAAAGTTACGTCCCTAGGAAGTTGAAACACTAATTTACCCAAACAGGGCCCATAGTTTTGGCACTTCATCTCCTAGGGTTAGGTTTTCGGAAATTTCAGGTTTTACACTGTTTCCCAACAATAAATAGGCCTTCAAGTCTCATTGTAAGACAGTTCAAGGGCTTGTAGTTTTCGCGTCTCTTCTCAGGGATACGCTACGAGTACTCTAGCTCATCTATTTCCATTATATATGTAATAGGCCTTGGAGCCTCATTGTAACTCCATGGAGAGGGATGGAGTCATCACATCTCTTCTCAGATATACACTACCAGTGCCCTCACCCACTCATTTATATTACTCATGTAAGCATGTTTCAGTCATTTTTTTTGTAACACAGTTCAGAGGCCTGTAGCTGCCACATCTCTTCTCAGAGATAAGCCTACCAGCATCCTAGCTGTTTATTTACATTATGTCTCTAAGAACATTTCAATAATTTTATTTTAATAAAAGTAAGCATTATTTCCGACACATCTCTGTGCTTATGGTTATATGTGTATTCTATTGTGTTCCTGCATAAAATATGGATCAAAAGAGCCTTTGAATCCTTTGGATTATAGGCATGTGCCTCAATATCTTAAATAGAGGACCACGTGATTTACCCTTATTTTTTTATTTATCATACTTGTCATGCCCACATTTTAGACATATCTTTATGTATGCATATTCTTCTCTATATAGAATATAATCATTTGGACATGCATGATATGATATGCACTCAACACCCAACATTTTCAACAATTTATGTGCCTCTTCACAACTACCGGGAAATACATTATCACTCGGAAGAACTTTAACTTTGAATAACATGTAGTTGGTCATGGACAATATTAAATGTACAATAATGCAAATAATTATTAACATTCATAACATTGACCATTTGTAATGTTAATTGTGTGACAATATTTCGCAAAATATAAGGGACTTGATGGTCAATTACTTAAAATTTTCGGAGAAGCATACATTCGACAAGAAAAACGTTTCTTTCAAGTTGTAAAGTAACATCGTTGTCCACAACTGGGTATACTTTGACTGAACACTAGGTCTAAAGAAAGGGGTGGTGGAATAAAATTTAAGGATTTCGAAAAAGGTATCAGCGATATGAGCATCATCCCCTAGGTGATCATCGTTCTGGAATGCGTATAAGAAGATTGTCTCCATGGCAGACGTCCCTTAAGTAATCATCCATACCAACCTTTATTTGATTGCCTCCATTCCCAGCTTGTGAAGAACTACTATTTCTGTAGTCATTCCTAATTGGTGAATCTCTACGTAGTGGGAATTGAATAGATGGTTGATTCAACCATTCTTGATATCGTTCCTCTCCAATTTTTTCTCTTAATTTTTCCTTCTATCGGTTTGACATTATTGTGGGGTGCAAGGGAATATGGTAGGTAGGTTGATCATCATCACTAAAATCATAATACTTTCAAAATATATATTTGAACATGATTAGTACAAAATCGATGATATCAATTAGTAAGCACATCAATGCATGATTAATTGGTTTGACATTGAAATAATAACATTATACAAAGAAATTATTATTACCATCATTGTACAAAGATTATGGCTAGAAGATGGCATGTTACAATTGGCAAGGCAAAGTAGTTGTCCATTTTCATCTACCAACCACGCCTTGTGGTATGTTGCTCCTGATAAGAGCTTCCGACTTTTTGGAACTATTTGAATATTTTGTTCATCTAAACTCGATTCTAAATCTACATGAACCTACAAATTTGTATACATTAATTTTATTCGGCTGATTGACATGGATAAAAAATAAATTCAATTATCTAATGAAAATATAATTTAAATATGAAGTAGTTAAGTCTCGAGATGGATAGGGAGAACTCCGCGATGGAATTTGAGGAATATTAAGGAATGAGTTGGATTTTGAAGATTTTTCAATTTGATATAATTATGAGATTTTCTCCCTACATTTGAGCAAAATCAACGATAAATTTTGGTGTACATACCTAAAAGTAATTTCAGTACCTTAAAAAAGGAGTTATTATTATTCATGCTAATGTATTGTTAACCGCCCCTGTACAACTTTATTATCGGGTACACTGGTCGTGTTAGTTAACAAACACACTGAATATTGGGGAAAAAACTGCAACTTTATTTTTTTGAAGTGAAAAAAAGAGGTAAATTGAAAAATGAGTGGCAAATGTTTTTCGGAAATCTAATTTCATAAAAAATTCTTTAAATAGTAAAAGCTATTCAGTATTTCATTATTTTTGCAATGATGGTCAACCTTACAAAGGAGAAAAGATATCTAGTGGTTCCTTAATTCTACTTCCTAAAATGGATGCTAGATATTTAATAATCCAACCTAAATTACCTGAAACCAATACCCTCCTAAGAATACCCAACTAGAAGTCAACTTAAGAACAAGTTGGCTAATCACTATTTTTCCCTCTTAGAATCAAAAAATTCATGAGACCAAGCATCAAGTAAAAATCCTAGACCAAACAAAAATGTTTTCCATTCCTAGAGATATGCAAGGTTATTATTCCTCCTTTGTCTTCACATAGGGTCCCTATTTCATTATCCACTATGTAATATGTAAGCTACAATGAATTCATATGTTCTAGCCAAAAACAATATTTGAACCTCTCATAACACCATAACCTTGTTTTTTTATCATTCATCATTCTTGAAAGAGGGTTAATTCTCCTAGTACACTAGTGGGATTCAACAATTTATCATGATCTCTTTGATGCCATCATCTCCTAACAGCCTATTAATGTGTGATTTAGGTTACTTTGTATTTAGCTTAGATACCATTAGCTCTAGTAACACCCTTCCTTTTAGTTCTCCTATCTATCACATTGATTAACATCATAATGCCATATGACTTAATTCTCCTATATATATCACATTGATTAACATCATAATTCCACATGACTTAGTAATTGAATACATGGGAGTATCATGTCCCCAACTCTCACCATCCCATTTTTTAGCCACCTATAAAATTGGTTATACCAAAAGGTGGCTAAATCATTTTTTGAGCCTTCAAGGAACATATTTTATTGCAAAAAGTGTTGGCTCTTGAAGACTCTTAAAGGCCTCATGCCTCTATCCAAAATCTTCCCTACTGTGCCCATTTTACACTATGGAATTTTCCTAATTTCATGAGGAAAAACTGTTGCAAAATCATCCATTTTCCCTCCTTCCACTTGAGCCTCTTCGAAACCTCCGATTGCGATGACCCGATTGCACCATCGCATCGGCCTTCCTCCATCGCATCGGAAAAATACAAAGGTTTAACACTGCGCCTGGTGCCCGCCGATTGCAATTCCCTGATCCATCCTCCACCGTCGATCGCCCCAAAATCATCACATCGGAGTTTTTCTATTGGCACGATTAAAAAGTTATATTCAAAACCGACGATTGCGATCTCCCGATGCATCTCCCACCATCAATCTGATCTGCAGATCGACGGTCTACATTTAATCGCATCAAATCTTTTCATCGAGTGCATTTTTTACATTTTTTTTCCCCGCCAATTGCGATCTTCCGATTAGATCTGGACCGTCCACGCGTCCAGATCAGACGGTCCCAGATCTTTCCCGCATTATTTCATCGCCCTCTGCCTTCCACCAAGAGGATTTTTAACGCGTATTCCCAATCGTCGATCTCTGCGCGATCAACGGTTCTAACATATTTTCTCCCTCTGCTCTCCTTTTGACCTCCTCAAATGAATCTCGACTGTTGGATGTTGCCATCCAACGGCCATGCTCCTCTCCATGCCTTCTAAGCAGTTCACCCCAAATAATCCAGGATTTCTTAATTAGTCTCGTGTTTTGTAGGTGATTAATGGTTTTGTCCATTATAGATGAAGAAAGGTCGAAGGCTGGAAACGACGATTCCCATGCCTTTGATTCATCAAAGGGAACCATTCGCAGGGCTCAAACTCCACGTCTCGTCAATGCTTCATGAGGCATTGATGCCATACGAGCCCTGCGTGGCCTGGACATCAACAAGACATAATGTTATTAAATCACAATTAAAAGAGTATCAGTGTTGAAGAAAAAACATAGCAAAACAGAAGATTGAAGACAGATTTGCGGGGATCATGGCTAAGATTGATTATCAATTGCCTAATCCCCCAAATTAAAACACAGTTAAAAGAAAATCATAAGTGTTTTATCAGACAGAAAAGCCTTCACCGCCACATTGGAGGAAAATTGATTCCTCTCATCTACCACAAAGCCACATGTAGCCACAAGCATTCAAACAGAGGCCGAAGTTATTGAGCAAAATCAGATATTTTCTTCAACGCAGCAAAATACTTAATCCTGCTAAATAAATTCAATGCGAAAAATATCAGCAGAGTTACTACAACATGAAACCAAGCCTAAAAGTCAATAAATGCTCCCACCGAGTTTTAATCTTAATTTTAAAACATTTAATATATAGGACATGTATGTAAGCTTTTTCGTCGAGCCCCTCAAAGGCCGAGAAGTCATTAAATCTGTATTAATTGACCCAGGAGATCTTTTATCAGGTCTCACCTCCTCATTCTTCTATAAATACTTCTGTAGAAGATGAGAAGTTGTTGGTTGATTTGGCTACTGAACATTGAAATGTAATTGAGCTTGAGACTTCTATCTGTAAATAGTGTTCACTGGCTCTTGGAGCTCTGCTTGTGATAGATAAGTAAGTCTAGGAAGTGTAGATGATTGCTAAACTAAAGCATTGGACTTGAAGCTGTAACTGGTTTGAAGCATCAATACAAGCTGATTTATGGGAGCCTGGTCTATGTTGACCGTGATGTTTTTCTCATTGTAACTTGTTATTTTGTTTCTGTTTTCACTGTGTTCATATTCTCTTATAAAGAACAACATGCATAGAGTTAGGACCTACTGAATATCAGTACCCTTCTCTAACTGAAAATATTTATCTAAATGTTTTCTTCCAAATCTGTGTTATTTAGGAATGATTTAATTCAGTTTAAGCATAGGAATGCTGGTATTCCCTCATCCTGTTGCCTTAGCTAATTGTTATTCTTAAATGTTATTTTCAGTATATGTTAAGTAGAGGTGAAATAAGGAAGATATGGTGTGCCTTGGTCCTAGTTTTATCCCCAAAGACTGTCTGAATGTTTCCCTTGGAATGTGTTGAAAGCTGGCTAGTTTGAAAGTACCTACCAGATCTTAGGCCATTATTTTTTATCTTTGTGTTTGTCTTGAAAGTTACCAAGTAGAGTAGAGCTAGGAGAGGATTTGTGGTGAGCCCGACCCGCTAGTTTCTACTCCAATAGTTGCCTTCAAGTTTCCCTTTGTTTTAATATGTTTTTCTATTGAAAGTGTATCAAAGGCTGGCTAGTTTAAAAGTACTTACCAGATCCTAGTTTACTTTCATGTCTTTCTTAAGTGTCTGTCAAAAGAAGGCTAGTTTAGAAGTACTTACCTGATCTTAGGCTGCTCTTTGTTCTTCATCTGTTTATTTGACCTTCCTTTTGTCTCATTTCATTCCATAAATCAAACTTTAAAGAGATCCTTAGACATATATGACTTGCCCCATGGACCACTCTTGCCTCTTGTTGTTTCAATTAAACCCTATTATGACTCCATAGCCCAATGGACTAAAACCTGCAATTTCTTATCTTCTTGGCCAAGGCTTGTTCTATTTGCTTGCAACTTCTCACCTTTGAAACTCTTTGCGTTTAGAAATTTCCATCTCAAACAGTAATCATGCTCAACCATCCAAAAACAAACAAAACCCTTGGACTTCATAACTATCCTAATATCATTACCCAAGACTTCAAAGACAAATCCATCTTTGCACTTATTGGAGAGATCCCTCTCTGGATTCAAGAGGGCTAGATCCTAGAATCCCAAAGTGGTTGAAACAATGTTGTTTCTGTGATCGGACTTTGCCAATCTTGCTGATTACATAATCCTAACATTTATGGTGACTTCGCTGGGGACTTTGAGTTATTATCTTGTTGAATACTTTAGACATCTCAAAAATCCCTTGATTTAATGACATTTGTTCTGTTAGCTAGTTGAACCATTAGGCATAACACCTCTGGCCAACAAAAATTGTTTAGTGAGTTAAAATCAGCCTTTTCAAACACTACCAAGAAATGGTAATCATGATGAAACTTGTTTGAATCAGTGACAAACTAGGAAAATCCTAGGGTTCTCACAAGAGTTTATCTAACCTTGAAAAATCAGCTGGCTTAGCCTTAAGAGTAGACTGTCTTTGTCTCATAACCGTAGCTAAGTTTTGAAATAGAGTTAGGACATTCTTAGAAACCACACAACTAAAAAATAACTCAGAAAATACCAAAAATATTTCAGATTGGTATTCCAATAAACATGGTGGTGGACCATAAAACCTTTTACCTCCTTAGGAGCTAAAAATTTCCACTTGGTGACTTCACAATCCTTAATAGACCTTAAGACTCCACTGGGAAGAACCCTTATCATCATAATATCATTCAAACTTAGTTAGAGGACTGTAGGATTAAAATTTGTGTAAACATATTAGTTGACCTTTTAAATACTGTCATACCTAGTTGAACTTTTCTTGTTTATTTGGGTCTGAAAAACACAGCATAGTGGCTCCCAGAAAGATTCATACTAGATCCTATCCTGACCGTGATCCACTTGAGATAGTGGATAACCCAGAAAATATCCTTAGGAAGTCTCCTAGGATTAAATTATCAACTATTTTCAGATCACGCTTGAGAGCTAATTCATTTCCTGAAAATCTTTCATCTCTACAACAATCACAAGTTGAATTAGTAAATCCATTTAGAACTAGGTCGCTTGGTGATTTAGATCAGTTAGATTCTGAGTCCTCACTTTCATCTCCTGAAACAAGTGAACATCCTGGTAGCAGAGAAACAACACCTCCTGATTTACATTTCCTTCAAAACTTAGGTGTCTTTCATCCAAGATCAGCTCAGCAATCTACTCCTAGTCCATCCACTTCTTCTCACCCTCCATTCACTGTCCAAACCACTCCACTTCAACCCACTTTTTCTCTTGTTAATCCACCTCTTTTAAATCCACTCCCACCACATATCATGGCAGCATGGTATGCTCCCTTAGTCCTTCCTATACCATTAGTCAATCTCCGACAGGACTATTAGTCCAAAATTCCATTGTATGACGCTATTAATGCTACAAATGCATCACAATATGTGGATAAGATGAATGACTACTTTGACAGAAACGAAATTGATGATGATTCTATCAAGCTTAGATTATTTGCCCAGAGTCTGGGGGGAGAAGTAAGAAAATGGTTCAAAGGCTTAACCCCCCATACTATCAATGATCTCCAATCCTTCCATCAGACTTTCTTAAACAAATGGGAAGTAAAGAAAAATCCTCTCCAAGTCCTTTCTGATTACAAGAACCTCCATAGAAATATCGGGGAAAGTGTGCAAGATTATTGCACCAAATTTAACAGTGTGTATAATTCCCTTTCCCCAGATCTAAAACCTCCACAAGGCTTAGCTTTAAAAAAATTTCCTGAAGTGTTTGACCCCAAAATGGCCTATCAACTGAGAGAGAGAGATCCTGCAACTCTTGAAGAGATGCAAAAAGGAGCTCTTGGTGTGGAAGTAAACTTAATGGAGAAGAGAGCAAGAATGAAAAATGAGAAGAGAGTGTCCTTTAGAGAAGAAAATACACCCTCTACTTCCAACTCAAATATGGAGAGAATGATGGAGGAGATGATGAAGAAAATGAGCATCCTTGAGAGAGCACAAGCAAGCCAAAACCAAAATGCTCCTCAAAATAGAAATCAAAACCAGAATCAGAATTTTAGAAGGAACCAACCTCCAAACAGACCTAGGGAAGATGATCAACAGATCACTCCTCCCTTTCATCAAAACTATGTAAGTGAGGTTGAGGAAACAGATGAAATAACAGAGGAAGATGATGTAAACATGCTGGGGGTAGATAATGATGACTTTGAGATCCATTATGATAGAAAACAAGGTCTATACACACCTTATGATGACAAAAGAGATGATGATGAAAATTATTATAAAGACATGGAAAATTTCATCATAGAGTCTCAAAGAGAATATGACCATAGAAGCAAAACCAGTCAACAAACCCCCAACAAAAAACCCTCTGAAAAATCTTCACAAAACAACACTGCAACTAAGCCTAAAGTGGTCAAACAAAAAGACAAAACAGTGGCTGTTAATTCTAATAAAGGTAGAGAGAAAGTCACTCAAAACAATGAGAAACAGAGTACAAACATTAGTAGTACTAACACTTCAACTAGTACTCCTGTGAAAACAATTTTGTCGAATGTAAATAAAACAAATCAGCAAGCTGATGTTGCTAATAGACTAGCAGCTAGTAAGGCTGAGAAAAGTTCTTCAAAGAATCAAATTCCTTTTAGCCTAGAGCAGGAAATTTCAAAGATCAAAATCTTTGTTCCCCTGACTGAGTTAGCTGCCCAAATTGTATATAGAAACCAAATTTTGAAGGCTTTAAATATAGAGGAAAATGAGGATACGATCAATCTTAATGATGACCAGCTAGAGCTCATTTTTGGTCCCAAGATTGAAGGTAGATATCAAGAAGGACATGTTCCTCCCTTGTATGTAAGTTTAAACATTCATGACAAAATTTTGCACAAAGCTATGCATGACTCAGGGGCCTCTCACAATTTAATGCCTAAAGCTGTGATGGAAAGCCTTGGTCTAGAAATCACCAGACCATATAAAGACCTTTACTCCTTTGACTCCAGCAGAGTAAAATGTTTAGGATTAATCAAAGACCTTTGTGTTAACTTAGCTTAAATTCTAGCCAAATGTTTAGTCATGGATATTGTTGTGGCTGATGTGCCCCCAAAGTATGGAATTCTATTATCTAGGTCTTGGGGGGCTAAGTTACAAGGAACTATGCAGATGGACATGACCTATGCGACCATCCCTGTTTTCAATCAGACAAGAAGAATTTACAGGGAGTCCCATATGCAATACACAGTTACTAGCCAAGAAAGACCACAAAAATCTCCCCTTTATTCTATAAACACGGGCCTGGATTCATTTATCCTTTTCAATGATAAAAATTCCAATGAAAAAGTGACCTTGTCTGATTCAATGACAGATAGAGAGGTGGAAGAGGATAACGTAGGAGTGTCAGAACAGTTTGTTGAACCTGTAAACTCTAGAAAAAAAACACAGGTTTTGAGCTACAAGTCATGCGTCCAGTGCTCTTAACCCTTGAGAGTCAAGAAAATAGTCCTCAACCCAATAAAAAATCTGAGGAGTTAGGACGAGTTCAACAGTGTGCTGACCTCCAAGAATAATTTGATAGCGCACTTTTTGAAGAGCATAGTAACCCAAATGATAAACTTGAGAATATTCCTTTGTGGAGTATGTATTTTGATGGGTCTTGCACTAAGACCAACGCTGGTGCAGGTGTCTAGATCTGCAACATTGAAAACAACCACACAGAAAGAATTTCCTGCAAATTAAACTTTCAGTGTTCTAAAAACATAGCGGAATATGAATCCCTGCTTTTAGGCTTACATCTATTGAAAAATTTAGGAGCCAAGAGAATCAAAGTGCATGGGGATTCTAAGTTATTCATTAGGCAAGTCAATGGGGAGTATAACGTAAATCATCCCAGACTTAGGGCCTATCGAAACGATGTCATGGACCTTTTAAAGACTTTCAAGGATTCCAAATTGATTTTTGTCCCAAGAAAAAGAAATATTGCAGCCCACAATCTAGCCTTTGCAGCTAGAACATGCTTAACACCATATGAAACCAAAGACTGCACAACTCAGAGAAAATTTAGACCAACCGTGCCTGATAATGAAAAGTATTGGCAGGTGTTTGATGGAGACAAACAAATAGAAGACTTCGTGCAATTCAGAAATGAATTCGAACTAAATAGTTCGGACTCAGATTATGATACAGACTGCAGTGAAGAAAACTTTCCTGGTGAGGAAGAGTTGTCTCCTGAGCTTGTCAATATTAATCTTTTGACTAGAAAACTTAAAAACAAAACAGAATTGAATGCAGAGTTAGAAACAGAGGAGTTAGAAACTCTGCACTCTAAAGATCAGAGTTTTCCTAAGGGTCTGGCCCCTTTAGAAGAGTTGTTCGATTTTAACGATGTGGCCAAGAATCCAAAGCTGGAACGTGTAGAGACTGAAGTGGAAGAGTGCAATATAGGCAATGAGAAAAAACCGAAAATGATTAAACTGTCTAAAACTTTACCAGCTCACATTAAACTCAAATACATAGAGTTGTTCAAATAATTTTTTGATGTTTTTGTGTGGAGTTACGAAGATCTTAAATCCTATGAAACTGAAATAATACAGCACAAAATTCCTCTCAAAGAAAACCAAAAACCATTCAAACAGAAACTGCATAGAATAAATCTTGTTTAGTTACCTTTGGTTCAGAAGGAGATCATGAAAATGTACGATGCTGGTACTATTGTCCCTATTAGATATTCTGAGTGGGTGTCTAATCTGGTGTCAGTTAGGAAGAAAACTAGAGAGATAAGGCTTTGTATAGACTTTAGAGACGTAAACAAAGCTTCATTAAAATACAACTACCCTTTACCTAAGATGGATCATATTTTACAAAGGGTGGTAGGGTCTAGAAGAATTTCTTTGCTTGATGGCTAATCAGGGAACAATCATATCTTAGTCTACCCTACTGATCAATTAAAGACAACCTTTACTACACCATGGGGAACTTTCGTGTATGTGAAAATGTCCTTTGGTTTAATGAATTCTAGAGAAACTTTTCAAAGATCCATGGACATAGAATTCTCAGAAGAACTAGGCTACTTCATAATTATATACCTAGATGATGTCACTATGTTTTCAAAGACAGATGAATAGCACTTAAAACACTTAAGAAAATTTTTCGAGAAATGCAGAAAGTTTGGAATATCTTTAAACCCTAAGAAGACACTATTTGGGCTCCAAGAAGGTAAACTTCTCGGGAACATTATCTCAGAAAAGGGTATTAAGATAGATCCCAAAAGGATTGAGGCCATATTGCAAATCTCTCATCCTCGAAACATCAAGAAGTTGCAATATTTCATTTGAAAGATTAACTTTTTGAGAAGGTTGATCCCCAACTTGGCTGAGCTCCATAGAAATATCACAAACATGTTAAAGAAGGAGAAAGGGGTAAAATGGACCTTGGAAGAAAATAATTCCTTTGAACTGGTGAAACAAGTGTTAACCAAAACACCGGTTCTAATAAGTCCCAATTTTTCAAAATATTTTTATATTTTTTAATTTGCATCAGAACATACAATAGTTGTTGTCCTTTTACAGAAAAATCCTCAAGGACAAGAGTAGCCTATTGCATTCTTTAGTAAGGCATTGAGGGATGCCCCTTTGAAGTATAACATTATGGAGAAGCAAGCTTTTGCTTTGATTAAAGCTTTGAAAGACTTCAGAGTATACATCTTGCACTCACACATTATTTCCTTTGTCCCAAACTTAGTTGTTAAAGACATTCTAACACAGGATCCAGATGGTAAGAGAAGTAAGTGGATTGCTATCATTCTTGAATATGATTTAGAGATAAAGCCCACTAAACTCATCAAAGGCCAAAGTCTAGCTAGATTAATGGCTGAATCCAATTTTGAGGTTCTTGATACTAATATGATTAATTCTTTGGAGGATCAAGAGGAAATCTCCACTCCTATTGTTGAAGACCATTTTATGAATTCCTCTTGGTATGCTGATATTATTTATGTTTTGCTCAATTTAAATACACCTCTTGGTTTGACAAAGACAAAGGAATGATTCCTAAAGTTAAAAGCCGTAAACTATTGCATTATAGATAAATGTCTTTATTGGAAAAATGCAAGTGGTGTATTACTTAAATGTTTTTCTGAGTTTGATGCAGAGAAGGTTAAGCACGAGTTCCATGAAGGAGAGAGTGGAGGTCATTTGTACTAGAAGACAACAGCCAACAAAATTTTGAGGGTTGGTTTCTATTGGCCTACTCTTTTTCCTGATATACACAAGATGAACATTGCCTGTCATAAATGTCAACCTTTTGAAGGCAAAAGAAAACTGCTACCCCTACCTCTGCATCCAATCACTGTTGAAGCCCCTTTTCGACAGTGGGGACTTGACTTCATAGGAGAAATCCATCCACCATATTCTGCTCAACATAGATGGATTCTCACTACCACAAAATATTTCACTAAGTGGATAGAAGCCATACCTTGTAGGCAGGCCAATGATTCTGTTATTATAAAATTCATAGAAAATAATATTCTCTCTAGATTTGGTTGTCCTACCAAGATCATCATTGATAATGCAACAACATTTGGATCAAAGAAGATGGTTGAATTCTGCCACATATATCAGATAACATTGGGGCATTCCACAGCCTGTTACCCTCAAGGTAATGGACTTGGAGAATCCTCCTACAATATTTTAGTGAACATAATCAAAAAACTGTTGGAGGACAACCAAAAGTCTTGGCACACAAATCTAGTTCATGCACTTTGGGCTGACAGATTGACTTTGAAGAAATCTATTGGTATGTCACCTTTCCAGCTTGTGTATGGTACTGATGCAATTTTTCCAACCAGCCTTGGTGTACCAGTGATGAAGTTGATTCAAGAATTTCAAACTG
This sequence comes from Pinus albicaulis, assembly GCA_034641835.2. Classification (NCBI taxonomy): domain Eukaryota; kingdom Viridiplantae; phylum Streptophyta; class Pinopsida; order Pinales; family Pinaceae; genus Pinus; species Pinus albicaulis. Next base: position 290,201,220 of record CM076572.1, on the reverse strand, counting down.
AAGATAATGACATGATCCAAAGAATAAATCAGACCATTCATCTTCAGCAAACTAGGGAGGAGGTTTATAACAAAGTATTGCAGAAGCAGGACAACATTAAAAAGATTTTTGACAGAAGAACAAAGGCTAGAAATTTCAATATTGGGGACAAAGTTTTGAAGTGGGACTCAAGGAGAGAAGACAAGGGAAAGCATGTAAAATTTGACAACTTATGGCTTGGCCCTTACTCTATTCATTCAGCTGTTGGTAATAATGCCTATTTTTTGCAAGAGATGAATGGAGAAGAATTGTTTGGGGGTCCTGTCAATGGCATGATGCTTAAGCATTACTTCTCTTGATCCATGTTATGTTCTGAAAGCCTTCTTAACTTTTTTCTCATTGTAAATACTTCACCCATCGTTGCATTCAAAGTTATAAAATATATATATATATATATATATATATATATATATATATATATATATATATATATACAAAAACAAAGAAAAAAAGAAAAGAGGGCAGATTGTGAAAACAAGAAAGGTATAGCCCCATACCAAAAAGAGAAACAAATCTGAAAGTGTGCAAGCTCAAATGCCACTCCTAAAGAACACACTTATAGTTATTCAAACAACCTAATCTTGACTAATTAGTTTTAAATTTTCTACTGATAGGATAGTGAAATCGATTTTCCAAACTGTTTAATCTTGGCTTGTCAGTAGATAGTTTAGGATAGAAATTAAAGGTTCGAACATGCTCAAAATCTGAACCTAAGTTTCCAAAGAGAGTGACTCAAATTTGTTTCAAATTCTGAGTCAAAAAAGATGTAAATCTGGTTCCAATTAGCTCAAAATCTGAACCAGTTGACAAAGGAAAGACAACTCAAAACAAAAGTCAAAACAAAGCTGTAAAAAAGAGGAAGGAAATCCTTTGAAAGATCAGATCCTAAGCCTTCCATTTTTCTTTAATTTTCTGCAAAATAAGATCTATGTGCAACTTGTTTTTCATGCCATAGGTCAGCAACAAGTTAGACTGTTCAATCTTGACTTGTATGCTGTTAAATTTCTGTTGTAGAATATAGAGAAGGAAAATATGTTGGACAGTTTAATCTCAACAGATAGTAGATTAGGTAGAGAATCATATGGGCTCAACTATTTAATCTGAGTCCATGGAGAAATAAGGAGTAGAAATAGATTAGATTTCCTGCTTTCGAAAGAATAAAATGTTGTAAAAGATTTTGCCAATCCAAGTGCACTCTAATGAAGAAAAAATGTTAGATCAGTAGGATTGGGTAGGTAGAAAGCTTTTTGATGAAAGATCCATTGTTTTCATGGCTGATAATATGTTTTTCAGAGCAAGATCATCCCAGCAAAGGAAGGGCAGCCTAGTGGATAAGGCACTGATCAACCTCCCAGAGAATGCAAGTCTGAAGTTCTTGATGCCTTCAAGAAGGCACCATTTCCAAGTGGAGCCACTGTTAGCCATCTATAAAATTGGTTATACCAAAAGGTGGCTAAATCATTTTTTGAGCCTTCAAGGAACAAATTTTATTGCAAAAAGTGTTGGCTCTTGAAGACTCTTAAAGCCCTCATGCCTCTGTCCAAAATCTTCCCTACTATGCCCATTTTACACTATGGAATTCTGCTGATTTCACGAGGAAAAACTGCTGCAAAATCATCCATTTTATCTCCTTCCACTCGAGCCTCTTTGAAACCTTTGATTGCGATGACTCGATTGCACCATTGCATCGGCCTTCCTCCATGTCATCGGCAAAATACAAAGGTTTAAGACTGCGCCTAGTGCCCACTGATTGCGATTCCCCGATCCATCCTCCACCGTCAATCTAATCTACAGATCGACGGCCCCAAAATCATCGTATCGGAGTTTTTCTGTTGGCACGATTAAAAGGTTCTATTCAAAACCGTCGATTGCGATCTCCCGATGCATCTCCCACCATCGATCTAATCTGCAGATCGACGGTCTACATTTAATCGCATCGGATATTTTCATCGGGTGCATTTTTTACATTTGTTTTTCCCCACTGATTGCGACCTTTCGATTAGATCTGGACCATCCATGTCTCCAGATCGAACGGTCCCAGATCTTTCCCGCATTATTTCATCACCCTCCGCCTTCCACCAAGAGGATTTTTAACGGGTATTCCCAACTGTTGATCTCTGCGCGATCAACTGTTCTAACATATTTTATTCCTCTACTCTCTTTTTGACCTCCTCAAACAAATCTCGACCGTTAAATGTTGCCATCCAATGGCCACGCTCCTCCCCATGCCTTCTAAGTAGTTCACCCCAAATAACACAGGATTTCTTAATTAGTTTCGTGTTTTGCAGGTGATTAATGGTTTTTTCCTTTATAAATGAAGAAAGGTCGAAGGCTGGAAATGACGATTCCCACACCTTTGATTCATCAAAGGGAACCATTCGCATGGCTCAAACTCCACGTCTCGTCAATGCTTCACGAGGCATTGATGCCATAAGAGCCCTGCGCGGCCTGCACATCAACAAGACACAATGTTATTAAATCACAATTAAAAGAGTATCAGTGTTGAAGACATAACACAGCAGAACAGAAAATTGAAGACATATTTGCGGGGATCACGGCTAAAATTGATTATCAAAAGCCTAATCCCCCAAATTAAAACATAGTTAAAAGAAAATCATAAGTGTTTTATCAGACAGAAAAGCCTCCACCACCACATCGGAGGCAAATTGATTCCTCTCATCTACCACAAAGCCACCTGTAGCCACAAACATTCAAACAGAGGCCGAAGTTATTGAGCAAAATCAGATATTTTCCTCAACGCAGCCAAATAGTTAATTCTGCTAAAGAAATTCAATGCGAAAAATATCAGCAGAGTTACTACAACATGATACAGAGCCTAAAAGTCAATAAAAGCTCCCACCAAGTTTTAATCTTAATTGTAAAACATTTAATATAGAGGACACGTATGTAAGCTTCTTCATCGAGCCCCTCAAAGGCTGAGAAGCCATTAAATATCTATTAATTGACCCAAGAGATCTTTTATCAGGTCTCACCTCCTCATTCTTCTATAAATACTTCTGTAGAAGATGAGAAGTTGTTGGTTGATTTGGCTACTGAACATTGAAATGTAATTGAGCTTGAGGCTTCTATCTGTAAATAGTGTTCACTGGCTTTTGGAGCTCTGCTTTTGATAGATAAGTTAGTTTAGGAAGTGTAGATGATTGCTAAACTAAAGCATTGGACTTGAAGCTGTAAGTGGTTTGAAGCATCAATACAAGCTGATTTATGGGATCCTGGTCTATGTTGAAGGTGATGTTTTTCTCATTATAACTTGTTATTTTGTTTCTGTTTTCACTGTTTTCATCTTCTCTTATAAAGAACAACATGCATAGAGTTAGGACCTACTGAATATTAGTACCCTTCTCTAACTGAAAATATTTATCTAAATGTTTTCTTCCAAATCTGTGTTATTTAGGAATGATTTAATTCAGTTTAAGTATAGGAATGTTGGTGTTCCCTCGTCCTGTTTCCTTAGCTCATTGTTATTCTTAAATGTTATTTTCAGTATATTTTAAGTAGAGATGAACTAAGGAAGATATGGTGTGCCCTGGTCCTAGTTTTATCCCCAAAGACTGTCTGAATGTTTCCCTTGGAATGTGTTGAAAGCTGGCTAGTTTGAAAGTACTTACCAGATCTTAGGCCATTCTTTGTTATCTTTGTGTTTGTATTGAAAGTTACCAAGTAGAGCAGAGCTAGGAGAGGATTTGTGGTTAGCCCGACCTGCTAGTTTCTACTCCAACAGTTGCCTTCAAGTTTCCCTTTGTTTTAATATGTTTTTGTATTGAATGTGTATCAAAGTCTGGGTAGTTTAAAAGTACTTACCAGATCCTAGTTTACTTTCATGTATTTCTTAAGTGTATGTTAAAAGCAGTCTAGTTTAGAAGTACTTACCTGATCTCAGGCTGCTCTTTGTTCTTCATCTGTTTATTTCCCCTTCTTTTTGTCTCATTTAATTCCATAAATCAAACTTTAAAGAGATCCTTAGGCATAGTTGACTTTCCCCATAGACCACTCTTGCCTCTTGTTGTTTCAATTAAACCCTATTATGACTCCATAGTCCAATGGACTAAAACCTGCAATTGCCTATCTTCTTGGCCAAGGCTTGTTCTATTTGCTTGCAACTTCTCACCTTTGAAACTCTTTGCGTTTAGAACTTTCCATCTCAAACAGTAATCATGCTCAACCATCCAAAAACAAACAAAACCCTTGGCCTTCATAACTAGCCTAATATCATTACCCAAGACTTCAAAGACAAATCCATCTTTGCGCTTATTGGAGAGATCCCTCTCCGGATTCAGGAGAGCTAGATCCTAGAATCCCAAAGTGGTTGAAACGATGTTGTTTCTGTGATCGGATTTTGCTAATCTTGCTGATTACAGAATCCTAGCACCATTTAAGAAATAATTTCTACATATTATTTTTTCCATATATATATATATATATATAAACCAAAAAATTAAAGATTTATATTATCTATAAAATGAATTTTTTTGGATTAAATTTATATGCATTTTGTTTATTTAATTTTAAACTTAAATAATTAAATTATATATATATATATATATATATATATATATATATATATATAAACTTATGTATAAACAAGGAAGCCAACCTATATAAACGGGGAATTGAACCAACACTAAACTATTATATTTTTACAAACAATTCATTCATTTTATCATCATAAAAAGCACCCAACCTTCAGCCAATTTGTTTGGCTAAAGGGTTTCGTTATATGTATATATTTTTATATATATTTTTCATGATAAGATTTTACTTTGTTTTGAAAATTTCTTTCAATAACATATTATTATTTTAAATAAATATCTTTGCTCTAAATAATTATTATATTTATTTATTTGTATTTGTTTTATAAAATCTAATTTGTTTTATAAAATCTACATGATATTAAAATATTTAATTTAATATATTTTAATTTAATTATTTTACTTAAATGTAAATAAATAATTAGTATTTATAAAATAAAATAAATTATTAAAATTATTAAATATATTTTATAATTTAAAATATGATTTCTTAAAAGAAAAATCATGCTATTAATTTTGAGAAAAAGATAGTATATATGTGATTAAGTTATTGTAACTCTCATTTATTATCAACATTTTTTTTTTCACTTATAAAATAGAAAAAATTATAATTTTGAAAATAAGACATATTATATTACCCTAATTAAAAGGGAAATAAATTATATTTTTAGAAAATATTTTAATAATTAAATTTAACTTAAAAAAATTCTAAATTTGGTTACTAAATAAATTAAGATAGTCTATATTTTAATATAAATTTAAAATTAAAAATACATCTAAACATTCTTAGAACTCACTAAAATATGAGCTAAACATGTAAGAGTATAGGGTATTGATGGAAAGGCTAAATATGTAAGGGTGTAGGGTATTGATGGAAAGACACCCTCTTGTCAACAATCCATATTAGGGACGGAGGAAGAGGCTTTCAGTTTTCATACTCAAAATCAAATTTAATGGACATGCGCTCACACTATTGATCCACCAAACACTCTTATATGGCATTCAATCAAGAAATTTCTCCATGCAAGATGTTGGTATTGAGTGGCCTTCCTCCTCTGTTTGTTTTTCCCTATCATAGGAGAAGGGAGTGCCGAAATTATTGGAACTATGGACACTTTAGGATTTGGAGAATTCTCTGGTCTCATGATTATGCTTTTAGTGGATGCATGTTCTTCCTGGGGACCTGGTCGATGAGAAAATAAGCCTTGTGTTTTTAGGTTTCCCTCCCTCATTACTCTGGTTCATACTCATTGTCTATTATTTAGCCTCAAGTATATTATACTTCTATATATCTCGACACATTTTGTTAGTATAAATAGTAGGTTCTATTTGGACTCTAGTTTATATAAAGACTATAGAGTTAGGACTATAGTATATAATATTTATTTTGGAAAAAAATACATTTATTCAACCACTTGGGTAGGAATAAACATGTAATATCCCAAAATGGGAATGACAAGAATATAGAACATATTCCTATCTCATTCACTATATTTTCATTTTCCTCCTCTAACCATTTCATTTCTCTATACCGTTGCCATGGTCCTCAACTATGTCTCTCCTTATTTCTATTAATACTCCCCCCCCCCCCCCCCCCCCTCTTTTCATTCATTCATATCCCCTTAATTATCTAATCTATTAATCTCATTTAGTATCATTCATATTAATTAATAATTATCAATCTTAATTCAAAAATAAACCTTTCTACATAAATTCTTAAATTCTCACCATTTTCAATGCTTTTGATAGTATATTTGGGCAATTAACATGCATTTCATTTAATGGGTTATTCTATTGGCTATGTTCAAAGGATCTGGCTGGTAAATCTCCTGGGATGCATATGTTAGTATGCAGAATTTCCGGCTCATATCCCTGTTTTTCTGTCTTTATCGCGTCAAAGGAATTTGCCTGTAGCTTTATATGTTGGCCTCTATGGTTCAATGTATTACTCTATTTTGAGGTTTACACTTCTCTTTTATTTTCCTATGAGTTTCTTCAGTATGGATGAGCGCTCCATCGATCTCTCTTTCAATGCAAAAGTTTGTATCTTAGGGTCAGTAGTCGTAATTGGGTATTGACTGATAATATGGTTATTCTTGGAAATTCCCTTACTGTCTTAGTTCAAAGGTGGATTATTACTTGTGCCCAGTTTTTTCATTCCTGCAACACTACGAAGGTTAACCTCTTCTCCAAAATTCACTTGACTGAAAAGAAGCTGCAAAGTTTAATTGTTTCTAAGTTTCATATCTTTCCTTCATTTCAAATCACAGGGGTTTCATCTTCTGAATCCACAGATTACATTAACCATGGCAAGATGACAAAAGGAAGAAATGTTAGTCGAAAATATGCTGATAGAGACATCAAACTAAAATCAGCCCAGAAAAATAGTAAAAGAGGTCGGAAAAGAAATAAACAGATTCTGGAAAACTTAGCAAATATTTATGAAGCAAATACCCCTGAGAAAATTCGCAAAATAATTCATGGATGGGAGAAACAAAGTGATGAAGAAGATACAGACATTCAAGAGCAACAGGCCAGGATATATTTTATTTCTGATCCAGGGAGTACAAGGGGTAGAGTGTCTCTGTTTCAGAAAACAGTTAAGACATACTGGAAGATAAAATGTGTGCTAGCAAGAGCAATGATGAGCATGCAAGAAAAGGAACTTAATTCCTCTGTGCTCTTTGAACTTCAGAAAATTAAACAGGATATGCGTCAAATATCCAAGACCCAAATCCAACAAAATGCAAGAATTGGAAGGATTGAGCAACAACTTCAGACTATCCAGCAAGAAGAGATGCCAAGGTCTACTGCTAAAGATCCAGCACCTATAGATTCATCAAATGGATAATTTCTAAAATGCTTTGATAATTTTGAATGATTTTTGAAAATAGTATGTATAGTTTTTGCTTTATATGCAACTTTTATGGACATATTAGAGTAATCTTAGCAGTGAGTAAAAGGAAGAAACAATACCAATTTTGGTTAGCTTATAACTCCCTGTGGTGGCAAATAGACCTGCTTTCCTTCGGGCAGGCTAAGGCTACCAAAAACTGATGAATATGTATAACAAATTGCTCTATATAATAGAAAATGGAAAGGTACTACGAAATTTACAAAAAAATAAAAAAA